>OY294024.1:3172159-3378059 GCA_958510785.1 Exephanes ischioxanthus
TAAAAAAATTATACACGCTAGAGCGCGAACAAACCTTCTTCAAGAAATAAAAATCGCGTAAAAAAGCAACTGCATTTTGTTGAATAAAATTTTATTAATAATCAACATATAGGGGAGACCGGGGCAAAACGGGGAGGACGAACGCGATACCGATATGGGGCAAAATGGGGTACCCCAAAATTATCGCTGTCAGGACTGTCTTGCTATCAGGACTTTTTGTATTTAGCTGACAAAAGTTGCCGCGAGTCAAATCGAAGGGTACCCCATTTTGCCCCAGATGATTTTTTTTAAACATCCTTCTAAAACGGGTGCCAATACAATTTTTGTGTGACATGTAATGGATCTATGGTATCGGTATCGCTGTAGCAGGTTTTATTTCTTACCTTCCCCATTTTGCCCCGGTCCCCTTTACTGTGTGTGAAATTTCAACTTGATCGGTCAAGACATTCTCGAGTTATAGCAGTTGATTTTTTCACGACACACAACTTTTTTTTCTCCAAAACAAAGCTTACTCATGAGGCAGCAAAATTATCGTACAACATGCTACTATAGAATTCGTCCAGTCAATGATATTACTTTGATTATTGAAAAGCCATTAACGTTTTGCATTTTGCAATTTTATTTACTTTCATACAATTATCGATTCTATGTGACTCGTGATAGCCAGATAGAACAAACGAGGTTTACTCTACCTCGATCGAATTAGCCGGTAGAGCTACATACAATTTGTGCGTATCGGCAAATTTTAATATGAAGCAGACGGTTGCTAGCTGATCCACATTAATTGCGACCGCCTGTTCTATCATGCCTGTGCATTCTACAACTAGTTCAGAAATGTGATGCAAACATTTCCGTTGTCGTATCAGCGATAAGATACATGACCGAATTATAGCATATGACGGTGCATAGCATTCGCACATGTTTTCGTGGTGACACTCACAATTTTGTACTCGTACGAACGAATGAATAATACCAATTACTAGTGAATCGTTATGATTGTACTGTACACAAGTATTGTCGTATTTTATCGAACGCTTGTACGACTGTACTGTGTACAGGGAACCGTTCTTTATCAACCTCGAAAAAGTAATGAACTTCCGCCCACCGATATCTGCCCGTGCTAGACCTTCTGATACAGTCTCTGCTAATGCAAAAGTTTCGCGGCATAGTCCAACAATGCTAATCCCATCCGTCAAATTTCGTAGTCGCATTTTTCTCTTCGGGTTCGATATTTTGCTACAATAGTCGTCAGCAGCGCTATCATATTCAAGATTTTCATGCCTTATCGTGGATAAGTTAAGCAGTGATGGAATTGCCGAACCGATGTGCAATTCTGGGTGACAACTACTGTGAACGAGGCGCTTAATTTTTCTATTAATATCCTCAAATGGAAAGCAAGTTGTTATCCATAATGGCCCAAAGTTGCGAACCGTTTCTCGAAGATGTTAAAGTTGATGAAGATTACATGACATGTGTCGTTCTCCGTACAAAACGTCGAATTTGTTTACGAACTCCCTTAATAGCCGCGAAGCGCATTCAAGCATTTCTGGGGAACCGCTAGCTCGATGAAATGCAAATATTCCGATCACCAGCATTGAATAATGCTCGAAGTATTGCGCTGACATAATATCGCAAAGAATTGGCAGCGAATAATAAAAAAAAGCTACGCTTTTAGCTCGTTTGCTTTCCAGTATTTAAAATGTTTTTTCACGGATCGAGGTCGTCTTTGCAGAAAAGATGGTGGGGTGAAAGCACATATCCTCGAATCTACAAGGTCAACACTATTGATGAGCGATGCAGGATGATTGCTATACGCCGGATCAAAAAACATCACTGTTAAAAAAGTTGTTAAATTACAACATAAAAGATGAAATTTACGATATGAATGTATATCGCTTTTACAAATTAGATGTAGTAATTAACCATTGATACACATTGTATTGTAAAATTCAGAATCCACAATTTATTTCAGATTACGTATATTGAATTTAATATATTCGACTCTGAATATTCAAGGTGGTGGAAGATTTTTTTACAACATGTAATGTATTTATACATTTTATGACTGAAAATTACATCATTTGTATATGAATAGTTCTTCGCTGAACACATATTTGAATATTACACTTTTCTTTTGATTTTTAATTATCATCCAATGAAGAATACGACATATATATGTTGACAATTACAATACACATACTTTTTTTTAGAACATTTCTCTCTGAGAAATGCAATACTGGAAAGAGAATACGAATCGGTATACATTGCCTTGATAAATTCATTGCCAACTACGAAGTTAGGTATGCACATATGGAATTTACGAAAGGGTCCATGAATATAAAAAATCAAATTATCAAATGTTTTTCAAGGTATTGAAATAATACGCTGAAATAATACAATGTGTAAATAAAAAAATGGTGTACAGATCGTTTACTAAGAAACATGCCATTGAAAAGTACCATACTGAATTCTATTTGAGTTTCCAAATTATTCTAATGGAAAATATAATACACAAAGTGAACAATATATAATTGCCGGCTTAGCATAATTTTTTATGCAAAAATTGATTCGTTGATAGGTTGAGTTAATTATTTAATTGTTTACGAAGCAAATGTGCTAATGAACATAAGCTGCTAACACGTCTCAATATGAGTGAGCGCTGTTTGGTTGTGCGCACTAAGGCCCGTTATTCATTATGCCAACGTCGCGGGTTCGCGCCTGCTTTTCTTTAAACTTTTTTTTATTCCTATTGCTTTTATAATATCTGCGCTAGAGAGATATATAGCTAGATTGAGAGATATCGCATCTGTTACTTGCCCTAGCGGGTACGATCACTATCATAGTCACCATAGTTTCACGGTGGTTACCACCATAGTGGTTTTGTGCAAAAAGTGTACGAGGCATTGTGTCGAAACCACCGCTGAAACCACCATCGTCAAGTTTATTGTGAGCTTTCATCCCCACCCCAAAAAGCTCTGCCGCTCCGACAATTTGCGACATGGTGGTTTTTCCACCTATCACCAGATAAACCACCGCAAAAACCACCATTCGAAAATCAGGAAATCTGGTGTTCTTTCGTCCGATCACCGAATAAACCACCGTAAATACCACCTTTGTAAAACCTAACGGTCCGGTGGTTTTTTGATCGACCACCGAACAAACCACCGCATAAACCACTCACCCTATATCGGGGATCTAATGGCTTCTTGCGTGCCCAATAAAAAGAGTAATTACCCAAAAATTGACCGGTACCGACTACTTTGAATGCCCAGTCGAAATTGATAGAAGCCAAGAATAATTACGGAATAAAAACACACGATAACTGGCATTACGAATTGTCTTTGACTAATATAATTTTCGATCGAGCACGAAACACTCGACAGAAAATAATTGCAAGCTATCGACTTTTGTTTTAATGCGAAGAATAAACAATACTTATCATACATGTTTCATAAATGAACGCGGTACAGATTTTTCTCTTATTTTATGATTATTTTATGCAACTTATATGTATGTTAGAATTTTGGAACAATAATAATACTAATATATTAATAATTGCAAGAGATGGTTGATATTTTTAAGATCAATGATAATAATAATACTGTTTTCTTTCTTACAATGCAATGAATAGTTTCAAATACATGTCAACGGTACCGAATTTCTGTGAGAAATGTACTTCAATGTTGCTATGCTTTTATCCGAATATTCGTCGATAGTTTTTTTCAATAATCTTCAGGGGGTGTGATTCAGGCCTTGTCGGCTCCATTACGCTGTTTGAACCAGTTTCGTTGATACTTTGATGTACAATGCCTTGCGATTGAAGCAGCTTATCCCAACAAACAATACCTATATTTAAGAAAATAATACTTCTTGTATACGAATAAATATTATTTTCTATAATTCAGCTAATTACCGCAGTATGGTAGCGTCGAACAGTGCTTTAATAATCGGTTGTACGTTGGGTTCTTCAAAGTTTTGATAAGAACGTAGACCTTGACATCTGCGATCTTCTCTATATTCCATCTGTAATTTTTGGATGTAAATAATGCATTGCATTTTGTATAAACAAATCTACTTAATCGAATGATTCGGTACCTTTTGAATCGCTGGGTGCTTTTCTCGGTTTCGTCGTCCCACGGTAACGTGTATTTATCGAGAATTTAATCGATAATGCTACCATCAAATAGGGTGTTCACTAGTATCTTCAGATTACATATATCGATTTTGTTGTCCTTCATCTTCAGACAGTGAGCTCCACCCATCATAGATCCCAAAGTGTCGCTCTCTTCTTGAATATCCAAGTACATCGTTCTCTGATAAATGTATAAAAATACCAATTATTTACTTGATATCTTATCGGTTGACAAATATTAGAACAGAGTATTTACCATCGATGATCACGCAACATTCCGGAGTGAGAATCGCCCGAAGTTGATCCTCAGTTAAATTTGTTTTCTCTTGTATATCCTTCATAGTGTGCAACGGCTTTTCTAGAAGATTCAGCAGTTTCGTAAGTGAACATTGTTCATGGCTGTGTTTCGCATTAGTCTTATGCTTCGTAAGGACCGCCTTGCGTGACGTTTTATTTGTATCGTCATTACGCGATGTTTGTCGATGTCCCGGCGTTGTTACGCCGCTGGGCAAAATGTTTACAATAGCGTCTACGGGATCCATGCGTGACTCTGGCGTCAGGATTTTACTCCTCTTCCTTTTAGCGGTTTTACGGCCGGTTTTTGTCGGCCTTTCGCTGGATTCCGATGATTGTTTTCGTTTTTTGGAATTACGGTACCGCTCATATTTTAGATTCTCCGAAGTCCATTTTCGTACAAGGGCTTCATACTTTATGGGTCTCTTCGATTTTTGATCGCAAGATGTCCAAGACAGACGCTGATGCTTCTGAAGATGGGTGCAGCACTCTGTGAGAAAATATTATATTAATGTTTAATACGCGCAGAGTGTTGTTGGATATGTTTAAACTTACTTGTTAAGTTATCGATATCCGCGTCGGTTACTGTAAAGCAATCCTCCGGGACGTTACTGAGATACAGTTTTTCGCGAAGACCGTCGTCTGGCCACATTGCCCTTATCAATCGATTCACTCGTTTTTGCATTGATGTCGCATCGAGTACTTTCAAAAAGTTATCGAAACACAATCGAACGCCTTCGATTAATGTCACCTATCACAAAATCGTTTCACGTTTTAAGGTACTGTAAAGATTACAAGCAGATCGAATGGTTATTACTATACGTTACAGCATGTTACCTTGCCATCAGGATCTGCTACCGTCGGTAGCGTTAACTCCTCGTCATTTTCACTGGCCTCATTACCATTGTGTGATTGATGGCGAATATCTGATATCGCACGTAGTACGACTTTTTCAAAGTTGTTGAAATTGCGTATAATTTTTTTATACTGCTCATGCAAAACGCTGTCGTTATTGTCGATATTTTCTTTTTTCAGCAAATTCGATAATTTTTCCTTTATCGCATGCAACTCGGTGTTTTTTTTTGTCAACGCAGCACGTAGCCACTTTATTTCGGGCGAGTCAGCGGTTTCATTCGACGATTCCTATGACATAATCAAATATAGCATATATATATACATATTTATATATATCACACAGCAATACTACCAATTTTAAGAGAAATGTAAAGTCATACGTTTGTCGATTTGCGATGGAAATCGTCAAGTACAATGCTTTCTTCCCAATTATCTGAAAAATTCCTGGAAACACTGTCGCCAGCCGTCACACAGGTCGTCATATTATCGCAGAATGGCTTGAAAAAAGTTTGCATACACAACACAGCACAGGTTAAAAGGTTGATCGCGAAAAAAGTCGAATGGAAAACAAAAAGTCTTTCACTAGATGAAATCTCGTTCCTGGGCAAGGTTCTCTTACTATCAGCATCAAAGGTATTCAACATATCAGTACGGCACAGATCACCTATGGAATTAAAATTATTTCATAATTGGCCTCACTCCACTCGTGATATCAGTTGCTGTCTTGAAGAATTGGATCCCTGCTAGGGTAAACCGGCCAGTGAACGGAAGTTCAACAGACGAAAAAGCCAGTGAATAGACGTTCTTTATGCACGTGCTCTTATGGACAGTGGCCATTCACTGGTCCTGTCCATTCACTGGCTGGTTTACCCTATTCATGATGGACATGCTGTTTCCATTTCTCGCTGTTATTGTCAGTGTCTGTAATGGAATAATCGATCAATTATATTTTCCAGTACTCACATACTTTTCTGGTGCCTCGTCCAAGGTTGTTACGTTTGACGTCGAGGCGACACCAAATTTAAGTTTTTTACTCGCGTATACGGGAAGCTTTTTTGGAGTATCCATAACAATCGGCGATGTTGGTGGTTTCTTGCTGAACTTCGTTGATAGTCGTGAACCCAAATATAATACTTTTTTTGGTATTTGCGGCGACGCTTTGTTGGTCGAATCGTCTACTATTCTTGTTGACAATGAGTCAATAGGGTCATCGATCGAAGTCGGACTCTCAACGGATAGGTATTCGTTGCTACCATGGTCGACTTTGAGCGGTGTCAATGGGATGTTGACGTTCGACGCCATTGGTATCGTCGACTGAAATATTACATTTCTCAGGTATATAAATTATAATAATAGTAACAGTATTTGGCAAGAAAAATTCAACAATACTGTTCCGAAATCGCCTTACGACGTTTCATTCCGAGGAAGCTGTTTACAAAATTGACAGTATACAGATCTATTTACGTATACATATTTGTCAAATGGTGACTACTATTATACTCACGGTTAGTTTCCCCAGTGATGACACGGGGCTGAAATTTCCGCCTTCTGTCGGTACCGGTGTATGAGGAGACGTCACTTGTTGCATGCTTGTTGTTTCATTCGTCGATAAATGAACAGAGAAAGCCGTTGTAATTGTATTCTGTACTGGTTTTACTTCGACGTTCTTACGACATAAATTATCGTTGGTGTCATCTTCATTGTAGTGGCAAGTAGCGTTTTTATCTGCGCTCTCCTGATTAAAAAAAACCGCCAGGTACCGACAAAATGAATCACAAGATAATCGAGACTTCGACGTAACAGGCGAGGCCATAAAGGTGGTTGTTACCTTTGTGCCAGGTGGCGTTTGATGCTTATCGAGCAGTGTCGACGATATCGAAGAAATTTTTGATGTTGGTACTTTCAAGTTTCTCAGATAATGTTTGGCAGATTCCAAAGTCTGTATACCCGTCCGTATCCGTTTCAGATCCGACTGCGTTTACAAAAAAACATTTTTAGAATCGAATACAGAACGTCAAGAGTATCGGGATGCATATTTCCAAAGTACATTGTAATAATTTCACCTTGCCGTTCAAATCCACCCTTTCCTTGGCAACCGTTTCAGGATTAAGATCCTTCTTCGCATTCGTCTTCACCTTGGTTATTACCGCACATTTTGGTATTTTTGATCTTTCCTTGATTTTCATGTTCGATTTTAATGGCGCCTTATGAAACAATATAATGGTTTGTACAAACATTCGATTAAAATTATATAAAACTTATCAAATTTGGCATTAATCAATTGTTGTGCATTGTTAATTTTCTTGCTTTCATCGCATATTCAATATAAGATTAAATTCGTCGAAGCATGTCTTTTTGAGACCGATTAACGATATAAATGATACATCCCAAAATATAACTATTGCGTAGTTCAGTGTTGAAGCAATAAACACCATTACTATACACGAAGACAATGCAAGACATATTTACTCTATCAATTTTTGATGGAATATTTCTTTCCAGAGTTGTTTGAAATATAAAAAGCGACGGTATGCACGGATTTAGGAAACTATTATACTTACGGTGTTCTCCAGTGACGAGGAGACTATGCTGCGTTTTCTACTGTGCGTCGATGTTGGTGAACAGGTAGATAATTGTCTCTTCATAGCGGTAGTCACTTTGATCTTTGAAAGCCCTGCCGTCTCAGTTGTGCGCGACTTGACAGGCTGTTCAGTCGAAATCGCATTTTGTGGACATTCATTTCCATTGGTTGTGTCGATGACCTTGAATCGCGATGGGATGCTGATATCATTGGTCTCTATCGGCACCGTTTTCTGAAAGATAGTTTTCGGTTCAGACAATTACCTATAAACATGCAAACGTTGCAAATTTTTCAATCGATAAATTGTCATACCTTATCAATCTGTTCGAGGTCGTTACAATAGGTTTCTCCCAATACAATTGTCAATTTGCGATCGAGAAACGGAACGTCCAACAAAACTGTTCGCGCATCTCGTGCCGACGCCGGATCCAACCGTATAATCTTATCATTCTGTCGGGTTGAATTGAATACACAACATAATTATGTACGGGGAAGAAGAAACGAAAGTAAAAGGCAACAATAAAAAATATACTTTTTTACAGAGTTATTTGCGATACAAAATTGATGGTACGGACTTGTTTAGGAAAATATACTCACGTTACTTTCCAATATCGGCGAGAGTATACTGCGTTTTCTAATGTTGGCCAGTGCCGGTTGACGAGCAGAGAATTGTGTCTTTATAGGGCTAGGCTCATCGATCTTTGAAAGGCGGGTCGTTTCAATTGTGAGCGACTCAACACGTTGCTCAGTCGGGATCGCACTCGGGGCATATTCCTCCCTTTCGCTAACGCTTTCGACGTTGAATCGCAATGACATACCAACATCGTTGGTCTCCATCGGTACTGTTTTCTTAAATATTATAATTTTCGGTTGAAACTTTTAGCGATAAAGTTACAAGCGTTGGACACTTTCTCATTGATAAATTTGCATACTTTGACAAACTCGACTCGTAGGTGGACGGCCTGTCGTGATGGGAGGGGGTTTTTCGAATGCCCGTTTGAGGCGTATGTTTGTGTGGTTTTATTTGGCCCAGATAAGGGCCGTTTAAACCCGGGTGTTACCCCGCTCCTTTCTTCTCGCTCAGTTTCGCATCTATTATGTGCGCGGTCGTTCGCGACCGGAAGTGGGTGCCCCCACTTCACAGGATTCGAACCTGCTGATCCTGGCCCCTGCTCTATCGACGGGGCCGCTTTATTGGCGGGGCTGCTCCTGTCCCAACGTCATTGGGCCGGTCTCGTTGGCGTCGATCGGGGTGGGCACGTACTCCGGAATCGGGACGGTACGCTGGAAGATTCCCGGGTGCGTGCCTACCTCGTCGTAGATGGACCCGAAGTCCTCGATGGGGTCGTATCCCGGGGGGGGGGGGGGGGCGGAACGTTTTCCGCGGCGTCGGCGAGGCGGTCCAGGGGTCCGTCAACCCCGTACTCTGCGCGGGCGACGTAGGCGGCGGCCGCGGAGAGAATGCTCAAAGAGCTTTTCGACGAGAGATTGCTCTCGGGGGACCACAGATGTTTGGTGGGGGGCGCGGTCGTGTCTTTCGGTACCTCGCCGAACCCGGGCAGCCGTTGGAGGTCTCCCTCGTTGTTCCCTTCTCGCAGGATTCCGGGCGTCTTCCCGGTTTCGAGTGGGAGCTCGTCGAGGTTCTGCGGGTCGGTCGCTCCGGAAGCCGTGGGGACCGCTGGAGTCGGCGGAGCCCTCCCTACCCCGGAATGTAGGGGTTCGCGGTTCGCGGGGGACGTCGCAAAAAGCTTCTCCCAGAGGGTTTTTTGGCGCGCGGTAACTGGCCCTTGTGTTCGCGGGAGGATGGGCGCGTTGTCGTCGCGAGGCGAGGGACGGACGAACGCGGTGGGGCGAACTTCGGGCGCTGCCGGCGGTGGCGCCACCCTCCGTGGATCGCGATTCACCCTCGGCGGCGGGTCGGTTTCGTGGTGGAACGGCGGCGCGCGGCTACGCGGTGGCTGTCCCGGAGCCCGGTTGCGCCATCCCGGAGGGGGACTTGTTAGACCCGGGTCTACCACCCGTCCGGCCTCGATCAGCCGGTACAGAGGCACGGGTCGCGTGGCCTCGGGAGATCGCGGTGGGTAAGACCGAAAGGTCGGTAGGTGTAATGTCGGGCGTTGGACCAATCTCCGAGGGTCGTTGTCGCGGGTCGCCCTATGGACTCGCCCACGTCCGCGCCTCAGTGCCCGGGCATATGGCCAGGGTCTGGGATCGATCACCGATATCGAGGTGACGGTGACGACCGGTAGTTCCAACCCATCCGCTAGCGCCCGTCGGATCTGGCGGCGGAGATAGGATCCGCTCGTTCGAGAACGCGGCATGCGGGGCGGCTCCAATTTCCTGTAGGGAAAAGCGTAACAAACAAGAAACCTCCAAACCTCTCCTTACCACCCGGTAGTTGTCGCCGGTGCTGTTTTCCGAGAACGACTTTCCGATGGAACTGCGTTGGCCGCTTGTTCAGCGGGGCCGCTTGCCCCAGCGGAGCGCCTTTATAAAAGCGAGGAAAGATGGCCGCCTGATCAGCGGAGCGCCTTTAAATAAAAGCGAGGAGAGATGGCCGCTTGATCAGCGGAGCGAAGGAAGAAGGCCGCTTGATCAGCGGAGCGGAGAAGGTTGGCCGCTTGATCAGCGGAACGTTTAAAAAAAAACGGAGTTTTTTCGCTTTGAAAAAAGCGGGATTTATTCGCTTTGAGGAAAGCGTGTGGATTTCTGCGTCTTGAAAGAGACGGAGAATGCAAAAAGAAATTTCGCCCTCTTGCTTGAGGGAAGGTAGGAACAGGCAAGCAGTGAGCAAGACGCCGAGCTACGGATCGAAATTCTGATTTTATTGGAGAATATCTCGCCTAGTTATAGGCGTTCCAGTGTACATTCGCTTGCGAAAAACTTTCGCAAAATCTCCCTCTCGCGGGGAGATTTACAACTAGAGTCGGGTGTAGCGGCTGGAGCGAATGCTCGCCGCGCTCGGCTATCTTCGGTAAAGTTCGGTTCTCGCGTGGCTCGTAAGCGTCGAGCGTGAGTTTGGTGTAGTACGCGGGTTCAACCACGCGCTGTGTTTACGCAAGTGTTGTTTTTATATTTAACATAAATTTTTAAACGGTTTTCACCGTAAAGTGTCGTGTGAAACGGGTAGTGGAAAAAAGTAATATACCGCGTTGAACGGAGTTGTGTGCGTGTCATCGAGTGCTGGTGCGTTTTTTTCCAGGTTTTTGCGTCGCGTTTACACAAGAGCAACAAGTGTCATCGGCAGTTCCGGATTCTCCTTTTGGTAAGTCGAAATTTATTCTATTCATTTTAAGACCGACTCTCCTAATGAGAGTATTTTTTCCGCTTTTTTCTTCGTCGATTTTTGTGTAATGTGTAATTTTTTCAGTTTCAGATTCCACGGCGTGGGTTCGTCGGGGGCTCCGGACGGATGGTTTGGCGTCGAGGGACGTGGACAGAGGGTCCATGTCCGTCTACCACAGGTAAGTGTTTATCCTAGGCTTAATGTACTGATTAGGAATAGTTTACAAAATAACATGTTTTTTCTGTTTCAGGTTACGGCGAGGTAGCGGATAAGCCGCTACCTCGCTCGGTGTCGTCGAGGGAGCCGGAGAGTTCGTCGCCGAAGAGCATGTGCGGATGGCCCATGTCCAGAATCACAGGTAGGTTCTTATTCTAGGTTTAACTTCTAATTAGGATTAATATATATTTTTGTTTTAGCCTTAATTAATGTGTAGTTTTTGTTTGTTTCAGGTTCCGGCGAGGTAGCGGTTAAGCCGCTACCTCGCTCGGCATCGTCGGAGGAGTCCGGGCCGTCGGGTCGCCGTTGAGGCTTCGTCGCCCAGGTGAGTTGTTTCGAGGTGTAACACGTTTTTTAAACTATTATTAATATTGTTATTTCTTTCTTTTTTTTTTTAGGTATTTTCTAGGTTACGGCGAGGTAGCGGGGAAGCCGCCACCTGGCTCGACGTCGCCCGGGCTCGTCTGGGGAATCCTCGTGGCCCCGTCGATGGATCGGCACGACGTGGTAAGTAGTATCTCAATGTATCGAGTTTCTTTTTTCTTTCCATTCTCTAATATTAATTTTCCTTTCTGTTTTTTTGTTTGTTTCAGGTGCCGGGTCCAGGACGCAGCGACGAGGGATTTGGAGCGACGCACGACGAAGGCGCTGGCCCTTCGTCGCATGGTAAGTATGTATAGTATTATATCTATGTTTTAATTAATATTAATATTTGTTTCTTTTTGTTTCAGATTTTTTAGGTTTCGGCGAGGGATAATACGCCCGTTGGCGTACAACATGCCCCCCCTAGCCGGAATGTGAAAAATAAGAAACCGTTATAACTAATGAGATCGGATTAAAGTGACGTATGTTATAGTACAACCGGTTGCAACAAAAAATTGGAATAAACATGTTAAAACAAAAACGATTAGATAATGCTTTTTTGACTAACGATACCTGGATTATTAATAATAGGTATGTAACTAAGTTCTACGGGTTAATCCCGAACAAAATAAAGATAACGTTTGAACAATGAGTGAGTATGTTATTTACAAGCGTTCGACAGTTAACGCTTCCTCCTTCGGAGGTTGTAACGAGGCGGGGACCTCTTTTCTTCTTCGGGATCTTCGGATAGTTCGGATTCCGAGGGTTCGTAGTAGGGGGGGGGGAGGGGCTTGTCTGCGCTGTTTAGGGGACCTGAAGGGCTTCTTCTTCTTGGGCGCCTGGGGGGTTCGCGGCCTGCGAGGACTCCTGGCGACTTCAGAGAGCGGTGAACTCGGTGCCGAGTCCGTGCTCCAATCACAGCTGTTGCCATGTTTTACTCGGGAGACCCCCCGGGATGTAGGGGGTTGCGGGCTCCGACCTGGAGCGGAATGGTTGGTCACTCTCCCTGAGTGCCTTGAGGTCCCGGGCGTAGGTGAGCCCGGAGTCCGGTTTGGACTTTTTTCGGAAAGGTGGTTGGTCACTCGCCCTGAGTGCCTTGAGGTCCCGGGCGTAGATGAGCCCAGAGTCCGGCTTGGACTTCCCTCGGATGAGTTAGTTGATCTCGAGTCATCGAGTAGGTCCTCCCAATGGTCTGCCATGTTAGACGCGGCAGGCGGTTGTGTTCGGTTCGAACCTCGAGCCGAAAGTGAGGCTCCGTGCTCCGCCGTCGTTGGTTTTATAGCCGGGCGGGGAGAAGGAGAAGTGGTAGGGAGGGCCAGGGGTGGCCATACGCGCTCCACGGAGGTAGTCGGCGAACTAATTTGGGGATTCCCCGTTTGGTTTGGGGAATCCGGGTCGTCTCCGACGACCCCTGTTGCTGGCTTTAATTGTGAGCCGTGGACCTTGACGTTCTTGCCCCGTCGGTCAATGAAGTATACTTCGCCGCGTACTACCTCGGTGATGCCATACGGTCCTTCCCAGACCGGTGTGAACCCGGCGTGAATTCCTTGGACGGCGTTGGACAGCGAGTGATTCTTTGCGTAGACCAGATCTCCGATCTGATAGCGGGAAGTTGACTGTACTTTACTTGAGCAATATCGTTGTTGGTACTGCTTTTGATTACAGCAGACCTGTTGATTGACCCCATTTCGAGCGCTGGTCTCCGCTTGTGATGGCGGAAACCTCCATTCGCCCGGTTTGCGTAGGTTAACGCCGAGTAGAACCTCGCTGGGGGTAAAGCCTGTAGCGGCATTTCTTCGGGTACGAAGACTGAAGAGCACGGTCTCCAGATGTAGATCCCAGTCCTTATGACGGGTATTTTGTAGGTGGAGACGAAGACCTTTCTTGATTTCTTGGTTTCTTCGCTCAGTAGGATTGGCCCGGGGATGGTAGATCGCCGTGGTCCAATGTTGCGTCTGCCATTTATCGCAGGCGGTTAGCCACTTCTGGCTGGTAAATTGGGGTCCATTATCCGAGAGGATTGCTCGGGGATATCCCCATCTGGCGAAGACTTCTTTGTCGAGGATCTTTATGATCACGGTAGCTTCCGATGATCCCAAGGGGAAAGCTTCGATCCACCTTGAAAAAAGATCCGTCACGACGAGTATAAACTTCTTGCCTCTTCCTGTGCGCGGGTAGGGACCCATGAGATCGACAGCCACCGTCGTCCAGGGAGTATGACTCGGTCGTTGGTCGGTATGACTCGGTCTTGTGGCCTTGGTGCAGGCGCACAGGTGACATCGCTGTACATAGGCTCGTACGTCCTTGCGGAGATCTTCCCACGTGAACCTTCGTTGGATGGCGCGAAGAGTTTCATCTGCGCCGGGGTGTCCTGCGAGCGGATTGTCATGGTATTCATGCAGTACTCGTTGTCTAGTTACTTCGGGTACGAGCAGTTTCCATGTACCCTGGATTTCCTTCCACAGGCCGCCGTCGATGATCCGATACTTGGTCTGTTCTTGACTTAGACTCATTGCGAGACGCTGGGTCTTCTCATCGGTTTGTTGATCCTCTATTATTAGCGTAACGAGCGGCTCTACCGTGATACCGAATACTTCGGGCATCGTTTCTTCCCCAGGTAGTGTCGGGCGTTCCGGGGGCAGCATCCGACCGGGGTCTTCCAGATCTTCGACGGCTTCGTCCTCTGGATGTCTCGACAGGGCGTCGGGGAGCGAATTAGCTTGCCCCGGCACGTGTTCTACGGTGTAATTGAGCTCTTCAAGTAGTATTGCCCACCTGCTCAATTTCGATTTCTCGTTCTTCATGCGGCGTAGCCACAACAAAGCCCGATTGTCGGTTCGTAGGATGAATGGGTGGTCTTCCAGGTAGCAGCGATATCTCTTTACGGCCCAAATGACCGCTAGGCACTCCTGTTCGTTGCTATGATAACTTGTCTCCACCGAGCTGAATTTTGCGCTAGCATAACTGATGATGTTTTTGGTACCATCCGGGGCTAGTTGGTAGAGTACGGCGCCCATGCCGATCTTGCTGGCGTCCGTCTGTAGTACGTACTGGAGCGCGGGATCCGGTCTGGCGAGTTTCAGCGGCTTCCTGATCTCGGCTTTAAGCTCGGTAAGCGCCTGTTGGGCGGCGTCGGTCCACTGGAACTTCCCCTTACCGGCAAGAAGATCTGTTATTGGGTTCGTTAAGGTGGCGAACTGTGGTATGTATTCCCGCAACCAATTGCAGGTACCCATCAGCTGTTGAACGTCCCGTTTAGTTCTTGGAGTCTTGAAGTCCAGAATGACGCCGATGTGCTCCTGCTGAGCCTCGTTCCCGACGGTGGTTACCACGTGGCCGAGGTATTTTAATTCGGTTTTTCCGAAATGGCACTTGTCTATGGCGCAAGTGAGGCCGTGCAGCGCTAGTCTTTCCATGACTAGGGTCAGGTGCTGTAGGTGATCCTCCCAGGTATTGGAGTATATTATTATGTCGTCCAGGTACACGATGCATATAGTACCGATGTATCCCGTTAAAACCTCCTGGCTCATCAGTCTCTGGAAGGTAGGTGCCCCCCTCCGGAATTGGTAGGTGCCCCCCCCTGGAGTTGTGAATGCTGTGAGTTTCTTCGCGGGGGGATCCATCGGGATCTGCCAGTATCCGCTCTTTAGATCGATGGTAGAGAAGATTTTTGCCACGCCGAGTTCCTTCAGTGCCTCGTGTATCTTGGGCATAGGTTGCATCACGTCTTCGGTAATGGAGT
Organism: Exephanes ischioxanthus; assembly: GCA_958510785.1. NCBI lineage: Eukaryota > Metazoa > Arthropoda > Insecta > Hymenoptera > Ichneumonidae > Exephanes > Exephanes ischioxanthus. The sequence goes on from OY294024.1 coordinate 3,187,629, forward strand.
TTAATCGTCGGTAGTCCACACAGAACCTCGCACGTCCATCCTTCTTTTTGACGATAACGATGGGTGAGCTGTACGGGGATGTACACGGCTCGATTATGCCGTCCGCAAGCATTGCCTCTATTTGTTCGCGTATGATTTGCGATTTCTCCGCCGAGTATTTGTATGGCGGGATTCGGAAGGCTTGCTCGGACGTTAGTTTTATCTCGTGCTTCGTGCTTTGGGTCTGCAGGAGTCTCCCCGATTGCTTGAATATGCGGCCTTGATTTTGGAAGAGATCTTGAAACGCGTCGATCCACTCGGCTGGAATGCCGTGTTGAAATTCCTCGATGCCGATTGTGTCCACCGTTTCTGTAGGTACGGTGGTATCCACTAGTCGGACGGAGAATCGCTCCGTTTGCCCCAGGTAGAGGGTTCCATACCTTAGGTCGGTAACGGTATGATGTCGGACCAACCAAGGGTACCCGAGGATGAGTGGTTCTCGGGCGTCTGGGGCCACCCATGCGTATACGTCCAGCACGTGTCCTTGAATGTTGATTTGGAACTCCACCTTCCCCGTGAGGCGCATTTGGGCGTTGCGGCCTCCCAGGTTGGCACTTCCGTGGTGAGGTGCAATGACCTGTCCAGGTGGCAGTAGTTGTGGTTGCACGAAGCAGTGACTCGCGAAACAGTCGATGGCGGCACAGACTTCCTGGCCGTTCAGGATTACCCAAATGTGTGGCAACCTGTTTGATCCAGTATTCGAATTTGTTAGACCGAGTTCTGGGGCCGGGTGGCAGGGTTCGGTGCCCCTGTCACCCCGGACTGGTTTCCCGGGTTAGCCTGGCGTTCCGCGTTCTTTCTTGCCAATACTGGGCAGTCGCGGTGGAAGTGCCGTTCTGGACAGTGCCAGCAAGATGGCGGCTGCGCTGTTTCCGGGGTCGGCCTGGCCCTAGGGGCTTCCGCTGGACGATCTGTATTCTCTCTTCTGGGTCGATTAGGTGGATTCTGCTCCAGTAGATCGTGCTCCATTTCGATGGCCTTCGACGTCAGTCCTGCCAATGTCCGTGGCGCCGCAGGGCGTATGGCCACTCTCAAGTTGGGTCATAGGAGTCCTAACAGCGTGGCTACTTTTGCTTCTTCGGCGTCTCCGCCGCGGATCCTTTGATAGAGCAGGTACTTCTGTTGGAGGAAAATACCCGCGTTCTCTTTCTCACCTTGTTTTCGTGAGAAGAGTTGGGCGTTTAAGCGGGAGATTACCGCTGGAGAGTCGTATTGGCTTAGCAATAGCTCTTTGAAGTTATTCCAGTCAAAGTCGAGCGGTTGGTAACACGACCACCATTTCTCGGCTTCGCCGTGGAGACCGGATGCGGCCGTTTTGGTTCTTGCGGTGTTCGGAATTCGTGCGGACACGAAGTATTCCTCGCACCTTGCAAGGAACGTATTGGGGTCTTCGTGATCGACGCCTGCGTAAATGGGTAAAGGTACCCGAGGCGCGTCATTTATCGCGCGTAACAGGGCCTCCAAATTTTCTAATCCGCCCATGAGGTTAGGGTGCTCATTTGCATTATTCGCGGCCATGGCGTTTAATGGAGGCGGGAGATTTAAATCGGGAATATTTCTTCCGAAGTTTTCTGGAACGTTGTTACGTTGAGCGGGTACGACCGAAACGGGAGTATTCGGACCGGTGTTTGCTATGGGCGTTAGACCGCGCGCGTTTTCCGGCAATGTTTATTCACTCCCGGAAGTGAGGATCTCCGACGCGTTCGTTCGACGTTCGCAGGTGGCGTCCTCTTGGCTCGATTAATTCCCGTTACTGGGGGCGTTTTACCGATGCGCGGGGACGGTGTTGTCGAAGCCGACGGCTTTCCGAGGATCCGTGCCGATTTTCGCGGTCCGGTAGGAGTATGCTTTATCTGCGGCATTTACCTGGGTCGCGAACCGATTTATGGACGATAATTTACACGGGGATTGCGCGGCAACTCGGTCGGTAGGGGTGTTCGCGGGAAAGTTAAAAACAACTGTTTCTACTTCACAGCCCCACGTTGGGCGCCAATTGACAAACTCGACTCGTAGGTGGACGGCCTGTCGTGATGGGAGGGGGTTTTTCGAATGCCCGTTTGAGGCGTATGTTTGTGTGGTTTTATTTGGCCCTGATAAGGGCCGTTTAAACCCGGGTGTTACCCGCTCCTTTCTTCTCGCTCAGTTTCGCATCTATTATGTGCGCGGTCGTTCGCGACCGGAAGTGGGTGCCCCCACTTCACAGGATTCGAACCTGCTGATCCTGGCCCCTGCTCTATCGACGGGGCCGCTCTATTGGCGGGGCTGCTCCTGTCCCAACGTCATTGGGCCGGTCTCGTTGGCGTCGATCGGGGTGGGCACGTACTCCGGAATCGGGACGGTACGCTGGAAGATTCCCGGGTGCGTGCCTACCTCGTCGTAGATGGACCCGAAGTCCTCGATGGGGTCGTATCCCGGGGGGGCGGAACGTTTTCCGCGGCGTCGGCGAGGCGGTCCAGGGGTCCGTCAACCCCGTACTCTGCGCGGGCGACGTAGGCGGCGGCCGCGGAGAGAATGCTCAAAGAGCTTTTCGACGAGAGATTGCTCTCGGGGGACCACAGATGTTTGGTGGGGGGCGCGGTCGTGTCTTCCGGTACCTCGCCGAACCCGGGCAGCCGTTGGAGGTCTCCCTCGTTGTTCCCCTCTCGCAGGATTCCGGGCGTCTTCCCGGTTTCGAGTGGGAGCTCGTCGAGGTTCTGCGGGTCGGTCGCTCCGGAAGCCGTGGGGGCCGCTGGAGTCGGCGGAGCCCTCCCTACCCCGGAATGTAGGGGTTCGCGGTTCGCGGGGGACGTCGCAAAAAGCTTCTCCCAGAGGGTTTTTTGGCGCGCGGTAACCGGCCCTTGTGTTCGCGGGAGGATGGGCACGTTGTCGTCGCGAGGCGAGGGACGGACGAACGCGGTGGGGCGAACTTCGGGCGCTGCCGGCGGTGGCGCCACCCTCCGTGGATCGCGATTCATCCTCGGCGGCGGGTCGGTTTCGTGGTGGAACGGCGGCGCGCGGCTACGCGGTGGCTGTCCCGGAGCCCGGTTGCGCCATCCCGGAGGGGGACTTATTAGACCCGGGTCTACCACCCGTCCGGCCTCGATCAGCCGGTACAGAGGCACGGGTCGCGTGGCCTCGGGAGATCACGGTGGGTAAGACCGAAAGGTCGGTAGGTGTAACGTCGGGCGTTGGACCAATCTCCGAGGGTCGTTGTCGCGGGTCGCCCTATGGACTCGCCCACGTCCGCGCCTCAGTGCCCGGGCATATGGCCAGGGTCTGGGATCGATCACCGAGATCGAGGTGACGGTGACGACCGGTAGTTCCAACCCATCCGCTAGCGCCCGTCGGATCTGGCGGCGGAGATAGGATCCGCTCGTTCGAGAACGCGGCATGCGGGGCGGCTCCAATTTCCTGTAGGGAAAAGCGTAACAAACAAGAAACCTCCAAACCTCTCCTTACCACCCGGTAGGTGTCGCCGGTGCTGTTTTCCGAGAACGACTTTCCGATGGAACTGCGTTAGCCGCTTGTTCAGCGGGGCCGCTTGCCCCAGCGGAAACGACCGTTGGCCGCTTGACCAGCGGGAGATAAAGATGGCCGCTTGATCAGCGGAGCGCCTTTATAAAAGCGAGGAAAGATGGCCGCCTGATCAGCGGAGCGCCTTTAAATAAAAGCGCGGAGAAGGTTGGCCGCTTGATCAGCGGAACGTTTAAAAAAAAACGGAGTTTTTTCGCTTTGAAAAAAGCGGGATTTATTCGCTTTGAGGAAAGCGTGTGGATTTCTGCGTCTTGAAAGAGACGGAGAATGCAAAAAGAAATTTCGCCCTCTTGCTTGAGGGAAGGTAGGAACAGGCAAGCAGTGAGCAAGACGCCGAGCTACGGATCGAAATTCTGATTTTATTGGAGAATATCTCGCCTAGTTATAGGCGTTCCAGTGTACATTCGCTTGCGAAAAACTTTCGCAAAATCTCCCTCTCGCGGGGAGATTTACAACTAGAGTCGGGTGTAGCGGCTGGAGCGAATGCTCGCCGCGCTCGGCGAGGTAGCGGTTAAGCCGCTACCTCGCTCGGCATCGTCGGAGGAGTCCGGGCCGTCGGGTCGCCGTTGAGGCTTCGTCGCCCAGGTGAGTTGTTTCGAGGTGTAACACGTTTTTTAAACTATTATTAATATTGTTATTTCTTTCTTTTTTTTTTTAAGGTATTTTCTAGGTTACGGCGAGGTAGCGGGGAAGCCGCCACCTGGCTCGACGTCGCCCGGGCTCGTCTGGGGAATCCTCGTGGCCCCGTCGATGGATCGGCATGACGTGGTAAGTAGTATCTCAATGTATCGAGTTTCTTTTTTCTTTCCATTCTCTAATATTAATTTTCCTTTCTGTTTTTTTGTTTGTTTCAGGTGCCGGGTCCAGGATGCAGCGACGAGGGATTTGGAGCGACGCACGACGAAGGCGCTGGCCCTTCGTCGCATGGTAAGTATGTATAGTATTATATCTATGTTTTAATTAATATTAATATTTGTTTCTTTTTGTTTCAGATTTTTTAGGTTTCGGCGAGGGATAATACGCCCGTTGGCGTACAACAACTTTGCCGATCATTTTGGGGTCATCACATTTGGTTTCTCCTAATAGAATTTCGAACTCTCGAAATAAATCGCCCAAGGACTCTGTTTCTGCATCACTTGACGACGATGCAACCTGATTTCTAATCTCAGTCGGTGTCGGTAAACTAGCAGAGAATTGCGTCTGTACAGCGATAGTCACGTTGGCCTTTGAAAGTCCTGCCGTTCCGGTTGTGAGCGACTCAACAAGCTGGTTAGTCGCAATCCCACTTGGTACACATTCTTTCCCGTTGCCATCGTTTTCGACGTTGAATTGCGGTGAAATGCCGACATCGTTAGTTTCTATCGGTACAGTTTCCTGAAACATAATTTTCAGTTGAAACGATGAAATGTCGACGGTACACATTTACCGAACTTTTGGAAAAAATTATACTTACGGTTTTTTCTAGTATCGCCGAGTCTGTACTGCGCTTGTTGCAGTCCGTCGGTGTCGGTGAATGAATAAACAATTGTTTCTGGATTTCCGACGTCACCTCGATCTTCGACTCGCCTATCGCTTCAGATCTAAGCGATTGGACAGGGTGCTCAATCGAAATCGCAGTCGTGGCTTTCATCGGTACCGTTTTCTGAAACATAATGTTCAGTGCAAACGATTAAATGTTGATGGGACACATTTACCGAAATTTTGGAAAATATAATCACCGTTTTCTCTAGTATCGCCGAGTCTGTACTGCGCTTGTTGCAGTCCGTCGGTGTCGGTGAATGAATAGACAATTGTTTCTGGATTTCCGACGTCACCTCGATCTTCGACTCGCCTATAGCTTCAGATGTAAGCGATTGAACAGGGTGCTTAATCGAAATCGCAGTCATGGCTTCCATTCGTACCGTTTTCTGAAAAAACGCATTTTCCAGGCGACACGATTGTCGATACAAAATTATACAATTGCATACACTATTTGGTCTCATATGTACCTCTTCGACTTCTTCGAGTAATGATGCAATTAAAGACTGTTGTTCCCATCCAGATTCAGCCACTTGTGCACACTGTTTTTTCTATGAACTCACAGAACATTCAAATAATGGTTATGCAATCGAAATAAAATATATGTGGATTACCATACATACTTTTGCGGTTACGAGGCTCTTTCGTTCCTTTATGAGAGAACTGCGTTTTTGGGCAAGCTTTATTTCGTCGGACCTTTCCTCCGGCGTTTCGTTTTTAAATTTCGATACTTTCACTCGAGCACCTCGACCCAACTTCTTGTTTCCTTTTCGAAACTCCTCCGCATCATCGAACGAATCTAAGTAGAATTTTTGAAAATCGTAACACCAATTATTTATTCGTTTATTCTTATAACGCAGTACAAATATTTATTTTCAAAGCAAGAAACGATTGCAATAACATCATTATTCTCTTAAGACGGTACACCTTGCGGAAAATAATATGTGAAACAAGTTTACAAAACTCACCGAATACTTCAAGAATCTTGACCAGTTTCAACACTTTTTTCCCTTTGACCGTTTGTCGCATTCGTAATGTTTCTTTCTTATAGTTTGGCGTCAACAGGTACGCGCGAAGAAAATCCACGGTACATGGTACATCGTAGACCGGATTTGTGCATTTGCTGTTTCTATTCACTCGCAGAATATTACGAATTTCAGAAACTAATTGATAATGCAATGTAGTATCCGACATCTGCACCACGCAGAATCCTGTACGTTCTATGATTGAACTCATTTTTCCCCTTAAGTCGAAGTAAATAAGCGTCACATTCTTCTTGTTTCGAAATGTGTACGCGTACAATTTTTTCGGTTCACTTAACTGTTGGCATTTAGCCAATTTCGATTCTGCACTCCGCCGCAGCCTCCAGCAAACTGCACTATTTTCGACTACAAGACCGTACGGAAGTTTCGTTGGATCACGAAAAACATTGCTCTCAGAGCATATAGTTCGTTCGAGTGATGTATATTTATCGGATGAACACGACCGAACGAGTGCCGCGACTTGGACACACTGACGCCGGTTGAATCGGGTTGAAACCGGCGAATTTCAACACGTGATCTGCGAGAAGATGGAGAGGGGAGAGGTAGTTCGCGGACAAAGGCAGTGAACGGCGAGCGCTCATTGGTTGTTTGCCGATAGAGGAGAAGATATATAGCGACGAGAGGTAGTCCCGACCGCGTCGCATGGTGGCGTGTTTATACGCGACTAGATTCGAAGCCGTTCAGACGTTTGGTATTCGCCAACAAATTTACATTTAAGCAGTCTCGTGTTGTTGTGGCTTTTAGAAAACATCGGTCCATCATATTAAGAATTATTCTTTGAAATAAGTAAAAACAAAATATAAGTAAGTTATTTTTTCATTACGTTGCACTATTTAAAATTTCTTGGAAATTAACGGTACCGATGTTCATAGAGAAATATTTTTTAAGGAAAATGTAATCATTGAGCTTTCGGGGACCATTATTTTTTTCTCATTAATAGTATGCAGGCGGGTCATAAATTTCTTGTCTCGCAGACGAATTCTCGCAGACGAAAAAACACGGCAGCCATTTAGTTGAACGCCGATGGATGTCAACACTTGGCCTGCGAAACGTTGGAGAGAGGAGAGTCAGTTCGCGGACAAAGGCAGTGAACGGTGAACGCTTGTTGGTGGTTCGCTGGTGTAGGAGAAGGTATATAGCGAAGAGAGGTAGTCTACACCACGTTGCATGTGGCGTGTTGTGCTACTCTACTACGGCACTGAACTCGAAACAGTTGGTACGACCTTCCATATTTACGAAAAAAAACATAAACTTTGGCAGTACTTGGTGCCTCGGTCGCGTTGCTTTTAGACGACGTCGTGTCTTTTGTATAAAAAATTCTTCGCTGGAAATACGTAAAAACAAAGTGTGGGTAAGTTATTTTTTTACTACGCTACACTATTCGGAATTTTCTGCAATAATACGGTACCGATGTTGATCGAGAAATCTTTTTCAGGTAAAATGTAGTCATAGAACTTTGAACGAATAATATTTAAAAAAAAATTAAACTCATTGTTTCGGCTGAAAAATTGTTTGGTACGCGTGGCCAGTGAACGCGGCTGTTCGTAGATCGAACGCGCGGATCATTGATTTTGGCTGCTCGCCGGGACGGTCACAGTCGAACAAAGGCGAGATCGAGCTCGAAACTTTTCGAGGCGCTTACAATGTATTCGCAGTGCCGCGAAGTTTTTTTTCGTCTTACGAGAACGATACCGATATTCTCAAAAGTAATATTTTTTGTGCTTATTTTAATCATTGACCTTTCAACGAGTTCGTTTTTTTTAAGGCAAACGAATTATCTCTGGTAAAAAAAATGATCGTCTTTCTATCAGAAACATAGTTGTTTGATTTTACATTAAGTTTTCGCACAGAAAAAAATAAACACTTCGGCCTTTCGTTTTCTAAGCGTAGCCGGCGGGCACGGCTGTCGCAGACCGAACGGATGAAACATTGGTTTCGGTTGCTCGCCGGCATGGTCACGGTCGGACGAAGCCGAGATCGAGTTCGAAACTTTACGCGGCGTCTATCTTGGATTTGCACTGTACCGAAAATTAATTTTCTTAGTACATAAACGGTAGGGTAAACATGCCAATGAATGGACACCTGCTAATGAATAGACGATGTCGCACATTTCGCTGTTTATTAAGAAATTAGCAAATAATATACCGCCAACGCATTTATTTTTAGTTGCCTTGTATCTTCAGAGGGATCGCTCTTACATTGATTGACCTTTTTACAAACTCGCAGGAATGACACACTAGCTCGCGCTCGTGCTCAGTTGACTCGGAATAGTAAAAAGCGAATTATACGACCGACACTTGCTCTGGCCTCACAAAAGTGACGTTGCTAAGAAGCCAGCTGTGAACAAAGAAGAACCCATCTATGCTATCACATGAAAAGCTTGGCGACTCCGTGAAAAAAAGAAAGTTGCAGCTAAAATAGAGAAAGACCAACAAATAATATCAAAACGGGAAGTTATGAAAATCAACAAAGAAGAGCAAGCAAAGCTGAAGGCCATTAAATCTGCGAAAGATATAGAAAAGAAGAAGGACATGGCAGCAAAGCTTAAAAAAAAAGATGGCGAAATTAACAAAGAGTAAATCGGAGAAGTCACAACCTGCCACAACAATGGTCACACGCTCCGAAAAATGTAATACAATGGACCCATAATGGTATAACACCGTATGACAACGATTATTCCATTATTAAATAAATTATGTTTCATTATTCGACTAGGTTTTGATTTCTATACTCGATACATCCGTTGTGAACCAACGTGACGAATAATATATTGTTAATTTCATTAATCATTATTTTGCTAGTGAACAATAAAATTGCGTCCATTCGTTGGGTGTCATCCGTCCATTCATTGGCAGGAGCGTCCATTCATTGGGTTTTTTGCATTTTCATTTTTAAATTGTTATATAGACTTTAACGTGTCTCAAATACAGATTATAATCATACGAATCGAAAGAGTAAAGTCTAACGAATCTAATCGTCTAAGAGTTGTTCAGAATTTGGACAGAAATAAGAGAGTTACAGTTGACTAAAGTCTCTAAGTTGCTTAATCGTCCATTCATTGGCGTATTCACCCTATAAGCCCCGATATCAAAAAAAATTTTATGGCCTACGAATAATTATTTATTTCTCAATAATTCTATTTTTTCGGGTGAGAAATTCGTCATTGAAAAAAATTAAAGCCTAGTCATTGCTGAATTTACCCATTCAGTAAAAACAAACAAAAATGTTGTCCACTGTGGTGATATTCATTCTAAATTCAGTGTTTATTATAGAAATCCATAAGGAGTGTCCAAAGGAGGGTGCTATCGAATTTCGAAAATGCGGTAAATTTCCTACGGACTCTCAATTCACGGTTACGATTGGAATTTTAGGTAAATAATATCATATTACGAATCTGAAACTTTTTTGCACCGTCAAAAAATTTTTTTTATCTACATTTTTTAAATAACAAGTAGCTCAATAAACGATATGGTGCTGTCGGACGTCGAAATGGTATCCGTTGAAGCATTAATAGTCGCGCCGGTAGCCTCGACCAGCATTGAAACTTCAACGAACGATGTCGTACCGTCGACTTCTTATGGCGAGAGCAATTGCTATAGAACTAGACCGTTTACGCGGTCAGTCAAATCGCCAAGGAGGAGGTCTGCCGTAACCCGTTCATCAACGAAGTCTCGTTTAACTCTTTATAGGAAAAGGATTCAACTATACAGGCGGATTTTAATGATTTATCCAAAGAACAGTACTTTTAAACGTCTGACGATCCCCGATTACTTATGCACCGTAAGTTTTGTTTTACAATTTAAACATCGTTAAAAACTTTGAATACGATTATATTTAATTTCCAGCCCCGACAACTCAGATTGAAATACCACCATCGAGCGGACAATGCATCCGGCGTCGGTAGTACGAGAGACAGCCGCGGTACAGTGTCCTCTATGACAATCGATACGGAGAATGTCGATATAAATCTCGACCGTAAGGAAACTGGAGATCAAGATAATAAACACGAGATCAAGATCAAGATAATAAACACTATCACCGCAGATTTTATGGATTTTGACAATCAATCCGTTACTTCCGATAACGAAGATACATCAGCTGTACCAGTACACGTTTTGGGTGATTCGAACCGTTTATTACTTTCGGACGTCAGCATTGCGCGTAACAATACTGGATGTAACCAGTCCGATGAAAAAAATAATACCGATAATGGTAACCATGAAACGAGTGAAGATGATTCCGACGTTACTCCATGTCAAACAGAATCGGACATAACACCGGAGAACAAAGGACACATGTTTTCAATTAATAATATCACAGAATCGACACAAGTGATGAAATTGAAAAATTGGGTAACAAAGGCCTACCTTATTGCAAGCATCATGGCGATATCGCTTCGTGGCAAACTTTCATACACAATAATAACATTAATGCTGAATAATCTAAATACCATGTTTGTAAACTGCGGCTTACCACGTACATTGAAGGGACTTTGGAGCATGTTGTCAAGAAATGACGAAGGAACAACAACACGTCATCTGTATTGCCGAAAGTGTCGCTGCTGCATCGGTAAGGGCGACAAACCGACTAGGAATTGCACATGCCAACAGTGCGGACCGAATAAAAACAACGATTCGTTGGCGTACTTTGTTCAAGTGAAAATTGTCCCGCAACTTCGACAACTTTTTTCGGATCCGAAGATTGTCAATTCTCTCAGGTACCGCTTTACCCGTAAAATGAAAAATCCGGATGCTATGGAAGACATATACGACGGTACAAAATACAAGGAAAAGTGTAAGCCCGGTGGCTTTTTGAGCGATGAAAACAACTTTTCTTTAGCACTCTTTACAGATGGATGTCTAGTGTCAAAATCGTCGAAAACCAGCGCATGGCCCATACTGCTTCAAATTAATGAGTTGTCACCACATGCGAGAAAAAGGTATACATTATTAGCTGGGATATGGGTCGATGCGATACATCCCGATTTAAACACGCTTTTGTTGCCAACAATTACGGAGTTGCAACAATTGTACTACGAAGGATTGACGTGGACGAATCCCATCGACGGTACCGTTATTACGAACAAATTCGTAACACTCATTTGTATCGCCGATTCGGTGGCTAGGCCTGCCATTCTCAAGATGACAATGTTCAATGGACTATACGGTTGCACATTTTGTTATGCGAAAGGTCAACACTTACCGGGACGAGGAGTACGACGTTCATATCCCATTGACAACGAAGCCGTATGTCGAACTAATTCTGAAATCCGTGAGCATATGAAAATGGCACACAAAAACCGTAAAAAATACTTTGGTGTCAAAGGTCTGTCGGCAACGGTCCTACTGCCAGAATTCGATTTGTCAATCGGTACCGTAGTTGAGAGTATGCACAATGTTTTCTTAGGTGTAACGAAGCTGCATACCCAGCTACTTCTGCGCTGAAGCGCCAGTGATGTTTGGTACGCTGGCAGTCCCCGAAATATATCAAATATAAATACACGACTTATGGATATCTGACCACCAAGTAGAATTGCGAGAAAACCGAGGCCAATCGAAGAAATAAACCAATGGAAAGCCACGGAATGGAGAAACTGGATCCAATTCTACGCACTACCGTGTCTCGAAGGATCAATTCGAGAATGTGATCTGCAGCACTTGTCACTGCTTTCTCGCGCTACTTGGATCATGAACAAGGATTCTATCGGTATCGACGAGCTACAAGAAGCACGATTATTGCTTGAAAAGTATGTGAAAATATTTCAAAAAACGTTTGGAATCGAAAACATGCGGTACAACATCCATCTATTAACTCATTTAGTTGACACGGTTCAAAATTGGGGACCTTTTTGGGCTCATAGTGCCTTTCCGTTTGAATCGTGGAATAAAAAAATAATCGACAACGTTACTAGCGCTAATGGACGGCCTCTTCAAATCGTAACAAGATATTTGATGACCCGATTCATCGAAGGTTTTCTGATCGATCCCAAAATCACAATCGAAACGAAGAAAGCGATACATTCAATAATGGTGGATGGTTCGAAGAATCCAAATACCGACTTCAATATGAAATTAGAAAATTTGAAATTTCGGGGCATTGGAAACGTGGAAATCCGTCAACCTGACAGTTGGGAAGACGGAGTTTTGCGATCTGCTGAGTAGTGGACAGAATTGGTGTCCTTTTACCAACGCGCGGTGGTAAACGGTACTGATTATCGATGTGTGGAAAAAGAGGCTACAGGCAAAACTCGATTTTGTAATGAATTGCTTCACTGCCGGAAATATGGTTATGCGAAAATCTTGAAGATCCTCAGCTTTCGTCAAAACGATGAAGCCGTATACGGTTTCTTAGTCGAGCGTATTGGCAGTCGCGGAAAAGCCTTTGAAGCGCAGCACATCGAATGTATCGGTTCATCGACACACAGATACTTTGTCAATATCGACGATACACCAATACCAGCAATGATTATCAAGACACCTGTCGATTGCCGTATAACTAGACTCCCGAACGTGTGGGAAACTGATTAATAAAAATCGAAAGCGAAATATAATAATGACGGTAATCATTATTTGTATCACAAAAACTAATATTTGTTTGTGATTGTCACATAACTATTTACGTCATCTTTTTTATTATTGTGTTTACAGACGTCGAGGACATCAAGGGATATTAATATGCTGAGCCCGTTTAATTTTGTTGGTCTCTAACAAAGCTTTTATAGAAGAAGACTTCATTTCAACGATAAAATAAACTGGGCAATCAAGCCGCCAAAAACTTAAAATAATCGATTAAATCGAAAATACAAACATTGAACATTTTTTCGGTTCCGTCGACATCACTTGGCAAGTGAGAAAAATCATACGATGCAAAGACGCACACTAACGACATTACAATCTTTATGAAATCTGTAACCTCGAATTTTAGAGTATTCAGTAAAGAATTGACGAGACTAATTTTGACGGTACCTCACGGTTGTTCTGGAGAGCGGAGAGGAAAATGCAAATCGAAATTCCACAGTCGATATCACCAACGATAATCTACTCAATAAGAACATCGAAATAAAACCGGCCTGAAACAACAAGCATGGAACAAATGACGCCAAATCATTTGCCGGTACCGACAAAACCTGAATAGTTCAACATCGGATAATCACTATCGGCAACAAACGTAATCCACATAAAGATACTGAATGCGATGATAACGTAAGATTGACAAGGTACACCGTTTAATCAAATCATCATTTAATCAAAATGTCATAGTTTTGAATTTTTATTGCTAAACGCTGTAACTGAGAACTGTACTATTTCAGGAGACGATGCCGATGCCGCCAAATATTAGCAAACATCGCCACCATACAAGATCGATCGTAGTAGCACCGAAAACCGTGTTGACTCTCTGTCAACAAGAAGAGCAGGGGATTAAATCATTGAGGTGTTGTCATTCACGTGTTTGCTGTCCGAAAAAATTAAGTCCTTGGACATTCAAGAAAGAGAAAGAGACATTGCTAGATATAATGCACGCTGCCTACTATTTATCGATAGGTTACAACGATGACTAGCTAGGACCCACGTTAACGAGAAAATCTTCGATTATATTCACGGCCAATGCGCAGTACCGATAGACAGTGTAAACAATGGCAAATCCATAATTCAGCTTGCACCATTCAGATTCAAATCATCCGACAAAACATAATGTTCTTTGAACGTACCATTTTTTATGTAACTCCAAATTACAGCTCAAATGAGGAGAAGGTAGCAGATATGTAAATATTCTTTATTCGCGTATGCTCGCGTGATACGACAAAGGCTGATTAGCACCAATTCCACTTGATCGCAGAAACATACCAACGGATGTGCGGATAAAATAGAATAATCAACGAAATACATTTGTAATAGAAATTCGGTACCGTTGACGTCTTTTGTTTAAATATTCGTTCGGCTATAAAAAGAAAATATTGTCATTATTATTATCATGCACATAGAAATATTAAGTAAGAAAGTATAAAAAGTTTGCTGACGTCATTTACAGTACATGTATATTATATATTGTTTATTTGTGGGATTGCTACAAAAATAAAATAACTTCTTACCTTTATCAATCATATCCGTCGAGTTTTACATGCTGGATTGAAACGATCGTTACCGTGCTTTTTTAAAATTAGGAATGTGGTTTTTGCGGTGGTTTGTTCGGTGGTCGAACAAAAAACACCGGACCGCTAGATTTTACAGAGGTGGTATTTACGGTGGTTTATTCGGTGATTGGACGAAAAAACACCAGATTTCCTGATTTTTGAATGGTGGTTTTTGTGGTGGTGTATCTGGTGATAGGAGGAAAAACCACCATGACAGAAATTCTCAGAGCGGCAGAGCTTTTTAGGGTGGGGATAAAAGCTCACAATAAATTTGAGCATGGTGGTTTGCGCAGTGGTTTCGACAAAACGGTTAGTATCCTTTTTGCACAAAACCACCGTAGTGGTTTTAACGGTGGTTTTGACGGTGGTCGTACTTGCTAGGGTGACACTCTCGCGTTCATGAAAACATACCATTATTTCTTCACTCGATGTTTATTTGCATTTCACGGTAAGCTTACAGCATCTTTGACAAATACCGATTACAGTTTTTTTACAGACTCCGCGACGGTCATACGTACACTGAAAAAAAATTCGCTTGCGGGCTGCCAAAGAAAAAAATGTTTGTTTCAATTCGACTTTCAATTCTTACAATTCCATATGATATTGAAACAACAACAGCAAGACTGTCAAGGTGACATGTTATCGTTTCAATCCGGTATGAAATTGTACGAATTCAGAGTAGAATTGAAACAACTTCATTGTGTAATGATCGAGCGGAGAGTTTGGGAACCTGTAGATATTAGTATTGCAGATGGACGGGCGAAGTATTGAAGAGAGAAAACATATGGTGATCACCGGGATTCGAACCCGGATTAATCGGTTACTGAGTAAGAGCGCTAACCACTGCGCTAATGTCACCTATATGCTTCTCTCATTCGAATCGTCCTCTTATATGCAATGCAGGGCCGTTACAATTGGCAGCCCGCAAGCAAATTTTACTTGATTCAATGATACTTTTTTTTCTGTGTAGGGAGACGATTTCACTTAAATTTAAGATGATGTGGTATACCTCCCGCCCACCTGCCCCGCCCCCAGTTGGTAACAAAAATTGTACTGAATGCCGTTTTCAGATCGCAGTCCGCCGAGAAAAAAATAACTCCTTCTCTGCGTCATTCAAAACGGCATTCAGTACAGTTTTTATAGCCGGCGAGGGTATTTCGCATCATTTTAATATATTTATCACGTATGTGATCGTAAAGTAGTAGTCCATTGATGTATTTTTCTAGAATTTACGGCATGATTTAAAATGACGGTAAATTGACGGTTATTTTGCACCAAGTGATGGACCACATGAATAAAAATTACGTCCAATTGCCGTGGTTGTCCCGGGAGTACATGTTTATTGGGAACGGGCCTCGGTTTCTAATTAAACGTACAGAAAGCAGGGTTAATGATCTCGATTTATCAAATGTAACTTCCGATTCTGTCTTTCGTTGGCATGCTGTGTCCTGTGCGCGGCAGCCAATCGACGCGTATCCGTTTTCGTGCGACGTCGGACTGTACTTCGTGTGCCTTGATCACTGCCATATTGGATTGTTAAACGCCGGTGGAGCAACAGGAGCCTGATTAATAGCGGTAAGTAATATTGTTATTACGCTATTGTTATTCGCAGTGTTTAGGATCATCGCAATGTTAATCGGGGAGCATTAGTAATTATTTGTCACTAGCAAAATTCGTTCGCATAGTTCGCGGAGATAGCGTGATTGTTTTTGCATTGTGTCGGGCTCAAGAAAAAACGTGCTCTAGACAAAGCATACTGGCGAAAAAGTTTGACCGATGAATAAATATTTATTCGCAAGTAACGAATAAATATTTATTTCAATGCATTTTTTTAATCGGGCTATACTTTTTTTTTCAGTGTACAGCATCGAATATACGCATCGGCATCGTCGAGCAGTACGTTTACGTATGATTATTACACTATCGTGGGCCTCAGTTTTGTGTGTTATTGCAATTTCAATGATCAAGTGTTCGTATTTACGTATTACTAACGAGATTCGTTTTGTATAGTGCGCGTGATTGTTTTTGAAACGTGTCGTATTTTAAGAAAACCGTGGTGTCTGAAAAACGTACAAACGGAAAAACATTTGACCCCTGAATAAATATTTAATCAAATACAACTTTATTCAAGACTAACGAATAAATACTTATTTGAATAAATTTTTAATTAACAAGTAATTGTTTCAGTGTATAACAGCGAATATATGCATCGGCAACATTGAGTTATAACATTATTTGCCTCATCATACATATTGTATCGATACACGCTGTCTAGGCAATAGATACGAGATTAGTAGTGGCGATTATTATTCTTATTATGCCATTTTTCAATTCGATTTTTAGTATTATCGCATATTTCATCATCGAACAGTCGTATTCATGCATCATTAACGTAGTTATTCCTTATTTTTGTTGCTTATTATCGTTCGTATGATGAAATATTTTTTGTTGGTGCTCGAGGAAGAACGTTCTCATGAAAAAAGTTTTACTGATGAATAAAAATTTCTTTGAGTACATTTTAATCAGGTTGCATATAATTTTTCAGACTACGGCAGTTCCTGTTTGGATACGTTGGACTACAAGTAATTTGCTGTCTTCCTTCGGCATGTAGAATCGATAGATGCTAACTGTGCAACGAGTGCGAAGTTTATAACGGTGTGTATTATAATATTTTATTTATTATGCTAATGAGCAAGTTGCTTTTTTAGTATTCGATATTTCTATCCTCGAACGTTAATATCGATGCATAACCTTCTGAATTCGTTTCGTATTCATTAGGTCATTAATTGGTTTTGTAATTTGACATACTTGAGAAAAAACGTATTCGTGAACTTTGAAATATCTCAAAATATACTATAACTTTTGAGAATTTATTCTCATACAAAATACTATTTGATGGATTTATTGTTATTATTTTTTATACGTTGAGGAGCTGTTATTCAATTCGAAGACAGCAGTCTTCAAAATAAGTAACAGCTCCTCAACGTATAAAAAACCACAATAACTAGAACACGACTGTGTCTTTGACACAGCTGAGCAGCTCTTATTTAAATAAGACTCAAATCATGAAGGCTTGTTTGGACAATTAAATTCTACCAATAATAATTGTAATCATAATATATGATAACATTTAAAAAGTGTTGAATCATATTTTTTGTTTCATTTTCTCAGTTCGTTTCGCACATCACAACTTATACAACGTTTACGGTTGATTACAATATGTCTCTAGTGCACTGAAGAGCCCAAAAAAAGTATTATAACGCGAATCTTAAGTTACAAATATTCTTGGCCACAAAAGAACAGTGGAAAAAAGCATTCCACTGTAAATGGTTATTTTCCAGTCGTTGCACTGTGCAATCCATACTAAATTACTCAACTTTATTTTCAAATCCCTTGTGCACATTCATTTAGAAGTAGAATATAAAGCATGTCCAAAAATTATATCGCTTATACTGTTTGTTTTTCGTTAAGCAATAACGACCGAGGATGTAGTGGTAAATGATAATAAGTAGCATGCGTTTGTTTTCATCCATTAATCAATTTCACTTTCTCATAAACGAAGCAGATTACGTAAAAAAACGGAGATTTTACTGTCAGAATACAAGACCAATGATTTTAAAGGTATAAGTAATCAAATATACAGAATAATTGTGAGAGAAAGGCCTATTCTTATATCCGCCATTATTGTTAGTCCTGTAAACAAAGCAGGATTATACTACTATGGTTACCATTTTTATTTCAAAGTCAGTGTATGAATTCAAGTCAGAATGATCGAAAAATATGTCCTTGTTTGTTGCAGACACTATGTATATATGTCAGTTTTGACCCTACCAGTCTCTACGACTGATTGCGTACTTGCAGCACCAAAATGTCCATTCACAATTGAGTCAATACTGGCACTGCGGTTACAATGGATGTAAAAAACAGTTTCGATTGCAAGGTTCGCTGCGAGCTCACCTGTTGCGAACGCATGTAGTTCTCCTTAAAGGAGAGAAGAAAAACAATTGTTCTATTCCTAGCACTGCGTGTACTAAATTCATCTGCTCAGTACAACTTTGCAAAAAAGAATTCGATTCAAGTAATGCAATTATAAAGCATTTTAAGATTCATATTCGAGACAACGAAAAAATTAAATGTCCTTTCGACGGTTGTAATAAGGAATATCATCTTCTACAGTCATCCACCGGACATTTATCAATAAACCACAGAAACTCATCTAGCAGTAGCACGTCGCAGTCACCTCTTGACGCCACTGTCTCCGAAACCGAAAATGCAGTAGTGTCCGATAGTTTCAATGATGAGCAACTCGACTTTGACGAAGAATGTTCGGATTTAAATGTTAACAGCGTCGTAAATGAACACAAAGATGATAATAATGCAGATCAATTTCTGTCGAAAGTTGCTCAATTGTATTTAAAATTGGAGTGCCAATTGTTAATACCGGCATCAACAGTTCAGAAAATTGTATCCGGAGTATTGAGCGTGCACGAACAAAGTCAAGAAACAGTAAAAAATAATTTGAAGACGTGTTTACTAAAAGAAAAGCTTTTATCGGATAAAGTGGACGATATAGTAAACGAAGTATTTAATGATGACCCGTTCCTTGATTCGACTAACACATTGAATACAGATTATAAACGTAAAAAATTCTACAAAGATCATTGTGCTTTCATAGATCCGATAGAAGTATCGCTGAATAGTGATCACGGGGAAAAGACATTTTTTCACTATGTATCTATTGCAGAGACTTTGAAACAACTTTTCACCGATAAATCTCTCAGCAATGAGCTGCGCAGTCATTGTGAAATTCAGAACGAACATATTCTCACAGATTTTACGGATGGATCAGCATTCCAAGATTCCGCCTTTTATTTTTCCGAGAAAATTAGATTTTCGAGAAAATCTGAACGCGATAAAAATGATTTTATACAAAGATGCATTCGAAGTAGTCAATCCTATCGGTTCTGCTATTCATAAGTATAAACTCGTTGGAATCTATTTGGGAATTGGAAATTTTCCAGAACATGTAGTGTCGCATGTCAATTCAATAAAACTAATAGCACTTTGCAAAGAAAAGTACTTCGAGCACGAAAAAGTATACGGAAAGATTGTAGATGATTTAAAGTCTATCGAATCTGATGGAATACAATTGCCGTCAGGAGAAATAATAAGAGGTGCAATCGCTTTTATTGCTCGCGACAATCTCGGGAGCCATTCCCTTGGCGGATTTGTAGAAAATTCTAGTATGGCAACAAAGCAAAAAATACTTTTAAAAAAAAAGTAAAAAGGTACGCCAAGTACTTAAAAATTGTGTGGTCGTTCAGAAAATATGTTTATAAAAAAAAACCTCTTAAAAAGAAAAAAAATGCCAAAACAGATGTTTATCAAACCAGTTTCTGAACAAAAAAATTCTTCCAAAAAGACGTTTATCAAAGCATTAAAAAAAAATATATGTGTATCAAAATCTCAAAAAAAAAAAAAAAAAATTGAAAAGAAATCAGATCAAACCAGCCAAGTAGTAGTACATACAAAAAAATTCTTCAAAAAATATGTTTATCAACACAATCTAAAAAAAAAATACAAGATGCAAAAAATCTTGACAAAAAAAAAACTTGGCGTGCCAGTTTTTTTCCAATAGCTGTCGTACATGGTTCATTCAAATAATCGAGGGAGAGGGAAAGTAACTGTAATAACTGCAGTAACTGTAATTGTAAAAAAAACCTGGCACGCCAAGTTTTTTTTTGTCAAGATTTTTTGCATCTTGTATTTTTTTTTTAGATTGTTTTGATAAACATATTTTTTGAAGAATTTTTTTGTATGTACTACTACTTGGCTGGTTTGATCTGATTTCTTTTCAATTTTTTATTTTTTTTTTGTTGAGATTTTGATACACTGTGATGATACCTTTTCGTTTAGTCTCCCAAAACTGGGTCGATCTGTGGAGTAAGGGGGGGTGAAGGGAAGGGGGAAATAACGTTCCGAAGTTTTGTGTAGGAAACTAAAATATTATATTCTTCAACAGTTCAACGTATCAAAAATAACAGGTAATAACAAAAGAAAAGAAAAAAGAAACGAGGTCGGGGTCTTACAACAAAAAAAGGGGGTACGTTAATGATAATCGGGGAGAGAAATAAGAAAAGAGCTTAATAGCGGTGATCGAATGTAACAAACGAAGAAAATAAAGAAAAAAGGGGAAACGGAAAAATCAAATAATAATCGCAATAATCAAAAGAACTGAACTTAAAAGAGCTTATACAAAAAAACGATGTTTATCATAAGTATCGGGACGGCAGGGGTTTGGGGTCGGTCGCACGGAAAAAGGGGGCTGGCCGGTGAAAACTCTACACAAAAACCTCGATCGGGCTAAGATCGAAACTCAGGAGAAAAATAAGAAAACTCAAAAAAATAATGAAACTCTAAAAATGATTAAACTCAAAATAAATTGTCAATTGTTGTTTTTGGGCGCCAGCTACTTTCTCGGCGTAGCACCGTAACTCACAAAAAAAAAGAATGACAATCGGCAAATTTGCGCGGCACGCGGCTAGCAAGGAACGGGGGGGGGAGGGGGATGAGACTTCTCAGGTCGGGGACACTGTTCCAGGGCTTCTTGACAAATTACCTCGGCACACACAAAAACTGGTCAAAATTACAATAATGACGATCGGTAAATACTCGCAAAAATGCGTCTCGGGGAACAGGGAAGAATAATAATAACTTTAAGGAACGCACGCGGAAAAATCCCGCGAATACCACCACTCACGCGCACGTGTTCGGATAACTCGAAAATGTCGGCGCACGTGGCGGCCGGTACTCGACGGTCGAAAAGTTTCACAATAAAAACGCTTACAATTACGAAAAAAGAGGACACAGGTAAATGTTCAGGGGTCGGGAAGATGGGAAAAATCGAGAAAGGGCAGGCGGGGGAAAACTTATGCGCTACTCACGCAACCTGGTCACTCGTAAAATATCGGTTACAAAACCGTCCGATATTTCGCACAATATTCCTCTCAATATTCTGTCTCGATTTGCCGGATCGTCGATATTCCTTCCAATCCAAATCGTGTCCTTGGGCAATGGCTTATTGTTGATACTCTCCGGGAAGGAGTCTTACTCTCGACGGGGACAGCCGAGTCGTCTTAAAATGTCCTTAATAGTTTCGCTCTGATCACACACACTCGTCTTTCACACGCCTGGGCTCGAAGTGAAGACAGCCTCGCTGCTTCCGGCTTCTTCTCCGACCTTAGGGTCGGTCTTGCAAGTGAGCGTATGGATGTCGGTTTTCGATTGGTGGATTTCGGGACTCGCGGTCGGTGGGCGTCGGGATTGGCCGCGCGGCCGTGCGAATATTTCGTCGTGACGGAAGACTCGTCGCGACGTTCGGCGCGCGCATCCTTGTCATCGATTTGCCCATCGATCGACGAGCAGTTCTTGGCGACGGGAGGTGGCGGTTCCATGCGGCGCATCGGCGAAGTGTCTCCCTTGACAGATCGCGTGCTGAATTTAGTGTTTACCCGGGCGACACACCTCGTCGGTTTACACTCGGCAATCCGAGCCGAGAGGGTGTCGCCGGGTTCTTCAGTGCCTGTGGACGAGTCGGGAAGGATGCTCCGACTCGTCGGAATTTTTCCCGGGGCTGTCGGGGTCGGACTGGCATTTTGGACGGTCCTCTGGTTTGCAGGTTAGTGCTTGAGAGGTCCCCCTGGTTTTAATTGTTGGGCTTTCTAGGTCGTTCGGGGTCGGTCAGGCTGCGCAGGGGGTGGATATCCCTCCAGGTTGGTCTTCGATGGCTGCGATGGATCTTTGGTGTCTGCGATGGGTCTTCGGTGGCTGCAATGGGTCTTCGGTGGGTGCGTCGGAGGCTGACGGGGCCTTCGATAAGTGAGTTTGAGGTCTGACGGGGTGGCAGGGGATGAAGGTCAGTCAGGGAAGGGGGTTAACAATGGTAAAATTCGTTGCTTAAATTATCGTCCTAATTGTAGTTTTTCCCCAGGTGAGTGGTGGGACTCCGAGCCAGGCAGCGGAAGGGAATTGTGACGTGCCACGTCACAACACATATCTTTTTTTTTAATGCTTTGATAAACGTCTTTTTGGAAGAATTTTTTTGTTCAGAAACTGGTTTGATAAACATCTGTTTTGGCATATTTTTTCTTTTTAAGAGGTTTTTTTTTATAAACATATTTTCTGAACGACCACACAATTTTTAAGTACTTGGCGTACCTTTTTACTTTTTTTTTTAAAGTATTTTTTGCTTTGATTTCATCTATTTTTGACATCCAGTCATGTAGTTTAATTAATTATTACCAACATACTGGGAATAAACCGAATCATCTTCCTGTAAAATATATTCGTGTGACATTTTATGGTGACGAAAGGCACCTTTGACACCTTGAGTAGCTGCTCTTGATGCTCTGGACCTTCGAAGGCAGCTGTGTCAGGATCAGAAGGTAGATTTCATCATGCGTAGCTAACAAAAAACTTATCTCTCTCTCTCTCGCATGATGGATAAAGACATCTTTTGATGCTGACGCAGTGCCTCTGAAGTTCTAGAGCATCGATGGCATCTGTATGTGGAGGTGGCGATGCCTTTCGCCACTATATGCAAAAATTATGTATATAATAAGTTATCAATTTTCACTGCGAGCCTTCAATTATACATCGACAGGGGGAAATGTCTCAAATAGACTGCCAGCGCTGTCAGGAAAAGATTTATTCCTTGGTTTGGGTATATGTAAATAAGTGCATGTTTTGCTGACGGAGCATAGATACCATTTTAAAAAAACCAAATCATTTTCCTGTAAAATATATTCGTGTAACATTTTATGGTGACGAAAGGCACCTTCGACTCCTTGAGTACCTGCTCCTGCTGCTCTGGACTTTTGAAGGCAGCTGCGTGAGGATCAGAAGGTGGTTTTCATGATGTGTAGCTGAAAAAAAACTTATCTCTCTCGCATAATGGATAAAGACATCTTTTGATTTTGACGCTGTGTCAGAGTGCGTCTGAAGTTCCAAAGCATCTAGGGCATCTGTATGTGGAGTTGTATATGCCTTTCGCCACGTTATGCAACAAGTATATATAAAAATATAAATAATTTAAATTTTCACTGCGAGCCTTCAATTCGTAAAAAAAAACAGAATCATCGCTCTGTATTATTTGGACTTATATCGAAGGCCATGGTTTGCCAGTTCCGTCAGTAAAAGATTTATTCCTCGGTTTAGATACCTATGCAAACAGAGGTAAATAAGTTCATGTTTTCCTGACGGAGCGTAGACTCTATTTTAAAAAACTGAACCATCTCTCTGACAAATATATTTAAAAATATCAATTTTTGACAAAAGCAAAATTAAAACGAAACTTCAAAAATAGGTTAGTCATAAAAAGATCGAGGAATTAACTTTTAAAAAAGACACATCCAACACATTATTATTTATTTATTTTTTATAATATGAATCAATTTCTTTACAAGAGTTATTTTTATTTTTCATTCACGATACGAGTGGACACATTCACCTTTTTTTCATTCCGAACCGAACATCCCATATATCACATATCACACTTATTTTCTTAACAAAGAAGAATTTGTTTTCCCGAGCGATCCCATATCGCACTTATTTTCTTAATAAAAAAGAATTTGTTTTGCCGAGCGATTAACCGAAGCGCGAAGTGCGCTGCGCTGATATACGACGAAATCCAAGAAAGATGGGTAAACAGAGACGGGTAGAGAGAAAGTGCCGCGCTGATGCGAGCATCCGAGAGAGATGGAAGATGAGTCAGCTAGCGGACGCATGCGCAGTAGACGCGAGGACTCGTATCACATCACAGGACATTTTTATAATATTTTCGGTTCTCGTGAGGGTCACGGTGCCCGTATCTCAGCATCTACCTAACACTTATGATCGTAACTAGGCGCGTTGGAAAGCTTGAGTCCGATATATGTAATAAAAGTGTCGTTGGAATTCCGATTCGAAGCTTCGTTTTCGAAAAAATGGAGGAGCAAAAATCCACTTCCGGCCTTCTGGAGTATATACACTTGGTAGCGTCTCGTCAACTCGCTTAAAAATCTTTTTTTTAGTACTTGGCGTCGAGAGCGTCTACCGCGTCTCGTGATAGTAATTGGTGAAAGTAAATATACAAGGAGGCTCAGCGTGTGGCGAACGATAAAGAGACACTAACATTTCAACAAAGATACTTGAATTGATGACATCTATTGAAAAACAAATATTCGATTTATTTGAGTTTCAATTTATTGTGGAGTTGTGAATTCGAGTATTCCTTGACTTTTAATACCGCTTGAAGACCGCGTTACTATGGCAACGCTGAAATATACTTCTCAGTTTTTCCAGGAGACTCATTCAAGCACCACGAGAGAAGAGCGGTCTGCATTGAAATATTTAATAAATAGTAATTGGTGAAAGTAAATATACAAGGAGGCTCAGCGTGTGGCGAACGATAAAGAGACACTAACATTTCAACAAAGATTATACGCAACGACGTAGCCGGGCGAGAACAAGGTTACGATCCATTTTTCAATCTCGAAAGAGGCTTCATTCAGAACTGGAAGAATCTCGGAATGAATTCTTACTGCAGGTAAGCCTTAAATGTTATTTAATTGTGAACCGCACAGTGTGATAACCGCGATAAAGATTTATTTTGACATGAAAAAGCGTAGAAGTTTTCTTTTCTATACACCTACATTTATTTATAGCGTGGAACGTTAGTCACATTGTATCTAAATATATACAAAATGTGAAGGAGATGAAAACATATAGGGGTCAAAATAACTTTTTTACACATTACAGGTTCATTTTTCATCGCGCTAACGAGGACAACGGCGAACGAACGTTTCTTAAGCTGCTGAGGGGCTTTTCCTGGAGTGCAGGGATCGCAGGAGCTCTCTATTTTTCCCCTTTTTATAGGGCTTTCGGTCAAATAAGGTGTTAATACGAAAAATTCGTACCTCAGCTGATAAGAGAGATATCAAGTTTGGTCCAGACGTTTGTCGAAGGGCTAGTACCATGTTACTGGATAAAAAGTCAGTACCATTCCATAAGTGATACCTAAGCGGACACAGATCGTACAAAATAGGTGAAAATACCCTTTTTTATTCAGTCTGTCCATCGTCAGGTATCACTTATGTAACGGTACGGATTTTTTATCCAGTAATATGGTCCTTGCCCTTCGATAAACACCTGGACCAAAGTCGATATCTGTCTTCAACACAGAGTTGTGATTTTTTCATAGGACGATCTTATCTGACCAAAAAACTATGAACAGGGGGCAAATAGAGTGTTCCTGCGAAAAATTCAGAACTCTGCGTTGAAGAGAGATATCAAGTTTGGTTCAGGTGTTTGTTGAAGAGCAAGGACCATGTTACTAGGTAAAAAAATCGATATCATTACATAAGTGATACCCGACGATGGACAGACTGAATGAAAATGGGTATTTTCACCTATTTTGTACTGTCTGTGTCCTCTCAGGTATCACATATGGAACTGTGCTGATTTTTTATCTAGTAACACGGTCCTTGCTCTTCAACAAACACCTGGACCAAAGTCAATATCTGTCTTCAACACAGAGTTGTGAATTTTTTTCAGGAACACTCTATTTGCCCTTTTTCATTGTTTTTTTCGGTCAGATAAGATGTTCCTATGAAAAAATCTCAACTCTGTCGAAGACAGATATCGACTTTGGTCCAGGTGTTTGTTGAAGAGCAAAGACCATGTTACTAGACAAAAAATCAGCACAGATCCATAAGTGATACCTGAGAAGACACAGATCGTACAAAATAAGTGAAAATACTCAATTTCATTCAGTCTGTCGATCGTAAGGTATCACTTATGTAACGGTACGGATTTTTTATCCGGTAACATCGTCCTTGCCCTTCGACAAATGCCTGGGCCAAAATCGATATCTCTCGTCACTGCAGAGTTGTGCATTTTTTGTAGGACCACTCTATTTGATACATTTTCATCGTTATTTCGGTCAGATAGGGTTTGGTACAATAAATGCATAATTCTGCTGTTGAGCGAGATGTTGAGTTCGGTCTGGGCCTTTGTCGAAAGGCAAAAACGATGTTACTGCATAGAAAATCGGCATCATTGGATAAATGATACCTGAGAGAACACAGATCGTACAAAACAGTTGAAAATACTAATTTTTAAATGTATGCTGGAATATAATTTAAATATATCATATGTAAATTGGTAATACATTTTCGGTATCTTTATTTTTGTGGGGAGTTGCTAAAATGGATTTCGAAAAAGGAAAAATCTACTGCCTGGTATACTGGATAGATGAAAAATCGACGACTGTGATTGCGAAAGAGGATATTGTCTTCTCTCCGTTTACGAAAGACGAAGAAAGGAGTATCTTATACGAAAATAAATATTACAAGGCCCAGATTTTGAAGGAAAGCGGTCAGTCCCCTTTTCAGTCTTTGCTTGAATGAGTGATTTGATAAACGGGTGATTAACGGGTGAGTGGTTGAAGCATATATTCCTTCCCGCTCTCCCCCACCCCTGTCGGTATTAAAAACTGGATTGTATTTATTTTTATGTTGCTTTGTGAATCACTATGTGAGTGTAGGTGTAATTTATATTAAAAAGTGGTAACTCAACTACGTGTACTCATTGACGGATTACTGGATTGGACGGGACATTTAATCTATGGTAATTTTACAAAAATTGCGCAAATCGATTGTAACGTTTTTTGAGGATACTTTAGAAAATGTTACTCGATTTTCGATGAGCAATTACAGCTTTTTGAGAAACTATTGGGCAGGAGTTTATCGCTAATGATGTTTTAATATTAATGAACTAATAGCCGACGAAAAGTGGTTACGCACACTGAAGATATCGAAAGAGGGACATATCTTTCCTCATGTTGGAACTGGATAGCATGTACATGCTTCCAAGCTCGCTGCAGTGAGAACGGCCGCGGAAAAACGCAAAGCGCAGAAAGCTGAAGAGAAGTTGAAGAGCGAAGCTGCGATGAAGAGAAATCTGGACATTTTAAGAGCAAACGGAAGCGAGAATAAAAAAAGAGATTGTGACTGGAAAGATGGATGCGCAGAAGATTTCGGAGTGATAAAAAAGCCACGTATAGTAGGGGATGAATTGATGAAGTTATCAATATCCTTAAACAAAGGTGGACAGGAAAATGGCGAAGTTGGCGAAATATCGATCAAAATGCATGCAGATGACGAGCACGAGCCAGCAAAATCGGCCATGCAGATAAAAAGGAAACGTGCAAGAGAAACAGAAGAAAAGCTTGAATGAGTACGAGAGACCGAGCAGAAGAAGAAGAAGAAGCATTCAGGAGAGAAGACAGAGGACGAAAAGAACCGCAAAGAGGAAATGGAGAAATCCGCGAAAAAATCGAGAAGAATTCGAAGTCTGCGAGCAAAGAGTCCACACAGAAGAAGAAGAATGCAACAGAAATAGAAAAAAAGAATGCAATAGAGGAGACGAAGGAAAAAAAAGTGTTCGAAAGAATCCGAGGATGAGCAGAAGCGTTCAAGGGAAGAAGCCAAGCAGAAGAAAAAGAAAGCAGGAAAGCAGATGATAACGGGGTATGCAAGAGAGGTAACAGTAAAAGAGAAGCGTGCAAATGAAGATCAGAGTGAGAAAAAACGTGCAATAGAAGCCGAGGATGAGACAAAGCGTGCAACAGAAGCTCAGAATGAGAGGAAACGCGCAAAAGAAGCCGAGGATGACGAGAAGCGTACAAAAGAAGTTGAAGATGAAAAAAAGCGTGCAAGAGAGAAGGCGGGGCTGAACAGATAAAGTATGCATGAGAGGAGGTAATGAAAAAAAGAAACATATAAATGAAGCCGATTTTGGAGAGAAGCGTGTAAAAGAAGCCGAGGACCAGAAAATTCGTATAAGAGAGGAGAGGGAACCAAAGCGTGCAAAAGAGAAAGCGAATGAAAAGGAATCTACAAGAAAAGCCGAGGATGATAAGCAGCGTACAAGCGGAAAGCCTGAGCAGAAGAAGTATGTAAGAGAAGAGGTCAAAGAAAAAAAGAAGTTCGCAAAAGAAGCCAAGCATAAAGAAAAGCGTGCAACAGAAGCTAAAGACGAGAAAAAGCGTGCAAGCAAGGAGGTGGAACAGAAGCGGGCAAAGGAGGAAGCGAATGAAACGGAATCTACAACAAAAGCCGAGGATAATAAGCAGCGTGCAAGCGCAAAGCCTGAGCAGAAGAAGAAGTATGTAAGAGAAGAGGTAAAACAAAAAAAGAAGTGTGCAAAAGAAGCCGAGGGTAAAGAAAAGCGTGCAACAGAAGCTAAAGACGAGAAAAAGCGTGCAAGAGAGGAGGTGGAACTGAAGCGAGCACGAGAGGAAATGAAAGGAAAGAAAAGTACAAGAAAAGCCGAGGAAGATAAGCAGTATGCAATCGAAAAGGCTAAACAGAAAAAGTTTGGAAGAGAGGAGGTAATGGAAAAAAAGAAACGTGTAAAAGAAGCCGAGGATGGGGAGAAGCGTGCAAAAGAGAAAGCGAATGAAAAGGAATCATCAAGAAAAACTGAGGATGATAAGCAGCGTGCAAACGAAAAACCTGAGCAGAAGAAGTATGCAAGAGAGGAGGTAAACGAACAAAAAAAGTGTGCAAACGAAGCCGGGAACAAGAACAAGCATGCAAGAGAGGAGACAAAGGAAAAGGAGGCGCGTACGAGTATAACGGAGAAAAGAGAGAAGCCCGTGAAAAAAGCCGAAGAAAAGAAGAAGCATGAAGAAGACAGAGAAGAGGTCGAAAATGAAACCCTTGCAAGAGTCGCATCAATGGCGGGGTCGTCTATCAAAATACCTTTAGGTACTTCATTATTAACGCTAAACTCTAGAACTCAAGGATGCATCACACATATACTCTCAAACAAAAGTTTTATACGATCAAAATGTCAGTGCTCTGCGACATGTCAACAAACTCAAAAAATCAGTAGTGTTGCGTCAAGAACTTTAATTTTGCATAATAATTATGCCAAAAAGTTATTAATAAATAATTAGAAAAGTAAACCGTTTTAAAAAAATCAGACAACTTTTTATTTTCTCCTTTTAAATAAACTTTTCGATGTTTAGAATTCATAGGAATTTTTCCGAAAATTTGCTGTCATTAAAAAAAAAAAATTTCGAAAATTTGAAAGATTGATGTAGAGGAACGAGTTTTAGATATGTTTCAGTACCACGATTCTACAGTAAACACAAAAAGTTTCGCGGCGATTGCGCCAACCGTTTTGCAGTTATGGCCTTTAAAAAAATTCACAAACGGACAGTTACAAAATGATAGAAAATTCTAAAAAAATGCATGTGGCTTCTAGAAAATCAATGAATTCATTTGAAAAGAGAAAAAAATGGTTTACTGATTATTTGTTGGACAATTTTTTTTTGTTAATAACTTTTTGACATTATTATTATAGCCAAATTATTGTTCTTCGCACCTTTAATACAGATGATCTTTTTCAGATTTTTATATCATCAGGAAGTGGTTAAATTCTAACTGAATCTCACTTTCGCCTGAGAATGTACGTTGGAAGCATCCTTAACACATCTGTGTTTTCCGAATTATGTACTTAATAATAAAGTACAAGACCTCTGGACACTCTCACCGATACTCATAGGCACTCACAGATATTCACAGTTAGTGTCTGTCAGTGTGTGGGATAGTCTGTCGGACGCCTGTGAGTGTCGGCGAGCGCGCCAAGCGTGCGAGCCACCGTAACCGCTAGTTTTTGTTGTACTTCAGTCCATTTAAATGAGTGAATTCGCTTCGAACTGTGCGATTCGCGCGATGACGAGGCCGATCGTATGGACGAGAATGATCGTGTATCCAAGGTCGATGACGAATACTCGCACGATAGCGAGTCCAAACGTGACAACGAATCTGAGCACGGTATCGACTCCGATCACGAGAAGCAGTTCGAGCACGATAACGAGTTCGAGCACGGTATCGACTCCGACCACGAGAAGCAGTCCGAGCACGATAACGAGTGCGAGCACGATAGCGGGTCCGAGCACGATAACGAGTCCGAGCACCATAACGAGTCCGAGCACGATAACGAGTCCGAGCACGATAACGAGTCCGAGCACGATAACGATGATATCGACGAAGCCTGGTGGTCAAAACTTCCTCCTCGTTAGTAAACTTTATTATTATTAGTTCTACGAGTAGCTATATTTGAATCATTATCTACACTTGCAATAATGAGATACATATAATTTTCTAGTAGCTGCTGATATTGTCAGACATCAGAAGGCATTTGCAGAGCTACTCGAAGCGCGGTACGAAAAGCTAGCAAAAGCAAACGCGAAAAAACCTGATTCGGTAATTTTTGAATATTTGGGTCAAAGACTTATGGGTGGAAACACTACGGCTGAAACACGAATTCCTGTCAAATAACAACCATTAAATGGAAACGGATGAGCTTCTTCTCTTCTCGAGACAAGTTGTTATGGTTTTTTTATACTTACTAACCGGTTATAAACTTTTATAGAAAGTTGCATCTGTTCGTCCGCCGAATCTGACTGATATGTCGAGCTTTGGAGGAAGTTCCCAAGTGTGCCAGTTTTCGATTATAAATTTAATATATATCATGAAATTATTGCA
Source organism: Exephanes ischioxanthus (assembly GCA_958510785.1). Taxonomy (NCBI): domain Eukaryota; kingdom Metazoa; phylum Arthropoda; class Insecta; order Hymenoptera; family Ichneumonidae; genus Exephanes; species Exephanes ischioxanthus. Next base: position 3,218,471 of record OY294024.1, read on the forward strand.
TAGATAGGGCATTATTTATTTCAAACTAATTTCAGCCAAAACTTATTTTCGCCAAAACGTGACTAGATTAGAGAAACACGATGTATATGAAACACGTCACTTACCGAAAATTCATTTTTTACCCGGAAGTAACGTTTTTCTATATGACGCCATTTTCAGTCTAGAACTGAGATTTCGAAACCAGATGTGAGGTATTTCCGGTATGACGTCATTTCCGGTCGACAAATCAGTTTTCTGTACCGGATGTGATATATTACTAGTGTAATGGCATTTCCGGTCTAAAAATGATATTTCAAACCCGGAAGTGACGTCACAACAAAATTCTTAAGTCTTTGAGCGTGACGTCACTTTCAGCTTAACAGTGAGATTTCCTAACCGCGTAAGTGGCGATACAGCAAATAATTTTTATTATAAAATCTAAACTCAGTCCAGAAAGTCTTACGGCGTCATGGATAGTATATAAAAATCATATCGATGGCTTAACGCCAGAAAGGCGTATAAGCTATGCTTTATACACAGCCTATATGACCTTATGACATTAAGACATCGATATAAATGGTGGTTCTTCTTCTTCTAACAATTTGGTTGGACTCCCAGTACCAGTAGGGAGCAACATGGTGGTTCTGCACCCAAGTTACTTTCTGGCGGAAAGGAGTTTAGGGTAAATGACGCCCTACCATTACATATTATCATAAGGAACAAATATTGAATTTTAAATCAGGTTGAACGACGTCAAAAATCTGGAGTTTTCATTGATAAGGAAGAGCTACTTAACGTCCTAAGTTATAATGACAACCCTCGGGACATGGTTCGAAAGCTGATGCGTATATTAGTTGGTGACGCGGAACTACGCCAGATGAGCGATAGAGGCAAAGGCTCCAGAAAAGCCATCCCGAAAAAATTTCGAACGGCGGTTTCCAGTATGCATTTTGATATAAGTCCTTTAATTTAAGGTGAAATGAAACGGTTCTGGTTGCGGGAGAGATAGCTGAAATTTTCCAATGAATATGTTTTTCAGATAATCAGTATTTGCATCATTAAAAAAAGTAGATAAAACAAATTTTAGATTCCTCTTAGGAAATATAGAGTCGACCGGGGCACGTTGGATCACGGGGCAAGTTGTAACTGACGTTGTGAAAAGATGATATTCGACGCAGCGAGTATGCTAATCTATGGAATTAGAGTGCATATTGTGATCAGTATTTCTTAAGAGTACCATACTCGATCCATGGAATCTCTTCTTTTGACTGCGTTTGTTCCAACTTGCCCCATGTTTCGACTAGCCCCGGTCTACTCTACTCCGACCAAAAAGAATCATTGTATGCCGAGCACAGTAGCATAGAGGAGGGCGGGGCAAAACGCTACCGACGATCGGGATGCATCGATGAGGCGAAATGGGACGTCCTAAAATGATTGAAAAATTGCGTTTTAAAAAACGCAATTTCCCAATCATTTTAGGACATCCCTTTTTGTCGCATCGATGCATCCAGTTTTGCCCCACTGTCCCGTTTTGCCTCGCTCTCCCCTACTCGAATGGTCATAACCATAAGGGACGTTAAACTTTTTTCATTTTTGGATTCTAAACATCCTTTTTCAATTTCTGGATTCTCACACGTTAGGGCATTTATTTTTTTTGTCTTTAAACGGACTTGCGCTTGCTTATATGCGAATTCAGCGCAATATCGGTAACAAAATTCAGTATAAAAAGTCGGTACAATCATCCAAACGATTAGCCTGTAATCGAATTTTACTTGGTGTAATTCTTACACAGTTCTTATCTCATACGTTTCGTTTAAAAAAAAAAACGAAAGCCGGACGCAAAGAATTGTTTGATGAACAATTTAATCGGACACTAAATTGATTATAATTGTGTTTGAGAATTGCCAGGATGAGATATAGCGGAACGGGGGTAAATAAATGAGCACTGCCGATGGTAACAGTGGAAATAAACTCTTTATTAACCCAACAAATAACGATGAAAAAGCGCGCGAAAAACACTGTACAATGAGTAGACCGAAAGTGAGCGGTTACGAATAACAATGATATTAGTAATGAGCCGTTCGTGTTGAGCACATCCCGATGAGCCCGTTGAATTATATTAATCGCCTGAGTCGATCGAGAGAGAACCTGCGGCTTACTGCAATGCCGCAAGGTGACCGTTGAGAATGCGAGTCGCTCCAGTGTACCGACGTGTGTCGCGTAACTGACCTTACACTCGCGCTATGCTCCGGATGAGCCGAACGATATCTCGATACCGATGATACCTAGTTCCCGTGTTGATGTACCAATAAACTGAGCAGACCCGTGAGCTGAACGATGATGAGAAACCGAACAAATCGGCGATCTACCCGAGCGCGTAGTGACCCGTGTCAGCCATTACGCGTAGATGAGCGCGAAACCTGTTGCACGCGGCACGTAACCCGTGCCGCCTCGGATGAGAGCCGGTGCGCGTGCGTCGGCGGCGCGCGTCGGCCTCGCCGGACTCGGCCGGGAGGTGCTGCCGAGCAGCGGCCGCTCGAGCTAGCGCACGTAGCCGCGCTGATTCTCGAACAATATGGATCGCTCGGCTTCAAAGAAAAAAAGCCCGGGCAGGAAAAAATATGCAGGCAGATCGTTCATCGTCGTCCCATTCCCCCAATGACGCACCTACAGCATTACACAGCCACGGATCACCTCGAGCTTCAAGAGGAACATCCCGAGCGTCTTCTCCAAATGCGTAAAAAAAATAAATGAAAAAATCTCTCACTACATGTCCAAAGAAATAAAAAAAAATCATTATAATTTTTTTAACGCGATAATATCTAAGGACAAAAAAAATATTAAAAATATATAATATAGTCTATGAAAAAAATCCTATAATCCTATAAGGTAAAAGTACCAGTAGCCGCACACCTAAGGGCGAAGTCCCAGTTCCCGGACATGCATGAAAAATCGTATTTGCGTCTCTCTTGCACGCATGCTTTGCGTGGCCACCGGGACGTGTCCCAGTGGCCACGGCCAGTTTGTTGCCGTGGCATACCAACATCGTGCGTCGACGAGTCGCGGTCAACGCCATTATTGTTGTCGTCTCGTGGAATACAACCAAATGCTATAACAATTCATGTAAAAATGTTTCAATAGAAAATGTATTAAATAATTCGTGTCTATGTGCTATTTGTACATACCGAGAGTCTCTGCAGGATTGCAAAAGTCGGAAGGATTGCGTTCTTTCGATTTCTTCAGTGTTTCGTATCTCTTTCTTCTCTCTTTTACATAGGCGTCTCCATCACTATCATCGGCTGATGTCAAATTCGTTCCGTCAGCGTCAAACTGTTCGTTAACTTCGAATTAAGAGGGTTCGTTGCTCGATTTTTCATTTTCAGATTCCTCGATAGGTGAAATTTTCCTCTGCTTATTTTTCAGTGGACGTCGACCGAATGTAGGCGCCTTAATGTTTTTCGACACTTTGGACGAAACAACTTTCTTCCTCGATGTATTCAGTTTCTTCCCGTTCATCGATCCATTTTCAATCGTTTTCCGAGCTGTAGAACAAATTTATTTCAGTTCCCACAAAATATTTTAGATAAAGGCGATTTTATTTGGTATTCTTAAGTTATTATTGTCACCAAATGAAGGAGGTTGGAGCGTTCACACTAGCCAAATGAGTGCTACATTTATAAAGTCGTTCGTATAAACTTTTACGCATCTATTGAATATAGTGGATGGTTATTTGTATTGCAGCATATGTCATTAACCTAGAAAACCATTAATTGCAATGGATTTGCAAATATATGAAAGTCATTAAAGACGATAAAGACATTCGTTCAGTTTTTTCAAAGAGTAATTCGTAATTTGTTCTCAATTTTGATGTATTACGGTTCATTCTTTCCCTTGTAAGATGCTCTACAATCACCATGTAGATATTCGATAGTATTTTCCGTTTAAAAATGACAGCTTTTTATTTATCCATCGACGAAAATTCTTCGCAAACAAACAATTGTCATTTTTAATCGGAAAATACTATCGAATTTGTCTAGATGGTGAATTCGTAAAGCATGTTTCAAGGAAGAGAATGAACCGTAATACATAAAAGTCAAGCCAAAATGACTGACTATTCTTTGAAAAAACTTATCATTCCGAAAATTAGCACGACCCAATATTTTTGAAAATCAATTACAATTAATATTTTTCTAGACTACTGCTGTAATACAAATAACCATCCACTATAATCAATGCATGGGTAAAGTTTGTATAAAAGACTTCAAATATAGCAATCATTTGACTAGTGCCAAGCGGTCGACACTTCCTTAAATTGAAAAACCCCATTATATGAGGAAAAATACTGTCCTACGATGAGAAAAATGCACAGGAAATAAACGAAGATTTGTAGACTGTGAAATGAACTAACACATATTAAAAATATATTATAATAATGTACATACGTGATTTCTCAGATTGATTATTAATATCAAATGTAGACGCTGCGAACAGCTCTTCAACATTCTGCTTGTCATTTTTGTTTCCCTTCAATTTGTACTTCTTCGTTATAGCATGCGCTTTTTCTTTTGCATGTTGCTCGCTATCCGTAGTGAACACCAAAGTCTTTGTCGAGAGCTCTTCAACTTTTTTCTCAGCCTCAGCATACGATACTAAAAAAGAGACAGTATTAATTTTATCAATTTGTAAAATACCATTACCCATTACAATTTACACACAATAAAGAAAACGTTACTTACTCGCCGAACCTCTAATGGAGATACGACGTAAATCCCACGACTGCAGCGGTTCGCCTTCAGACTGTACAAGATCATGTAGGATGCGTAGATTTGCTTTCGAACAGTTTGTGATGAACGGTGTAACCATATGATCTTTTTTGTCATCGTAGAAAATCCACTTTGCTGGTACAATATCTACACTTTTTGTCTCACCGATGTCATCGACAAATAGCACAAGCATACATTTTTCTGCAGCCGCCATCTTTTGCCACTGAAATATGATAATACAATTAATAACAATAACAATACCATAAACTCGATGCAGATAAGAGAATAAATTAATAACAAAGAGAAATAATCATTTGATTATTGAAAGTTTATTAAATAAACAGTAAATTGATAATCGGGGTTATTGCGACGTAGTTGCAACTCCTATAACTTCTAGATCAATTGTCTGATTATCGACAGAAAATCGCGAAGATATATTTGCGGAAAAAGCCTCGTGGGAAAGGGAATGACAACGAATTCGATCGAAAGATTTTTTACTTTTTCGTTCTTTTCTAACCCAATTCTTAGACATGTGACAATATTTTATTGCAAATAATGTATTATTACAAGATGAAAAAATGACTTACCTTGGTGTCATACAGCGGTCAAACTTTTGTTTACACCGTGACTTTGTCTCTGTCGGCTTTGTCTCTGCCGACACACGCCACGCGTCCGAAAGAAAGAGGTTACGCTGTTAGGTTGCTAGACTGTAGAATACTCTTACGAAAATTTTCCTGGAATTACTTTGTTTCACCGTTTCGAAGCACAGAAATCGCGTGTAAACACTTCACTTTCGCGCGAATCGGGTGAATTTTCCAGATCTCCACATGAGCATGCGCTAGCCTGCGTGTTCGAGCCGGTATATCGTTGCCAACGTATGTGGCAAGGTTGTGGCAAGCCTGACCCACACTGTCAGCGACTGCCTACAGAGGCGCGAAGATCGTCCAATGGGCGACGTCTATACAGCTGTGGCCTGCCAATAGGAAAGAGTACCCTACAGCTGAGGCATTAATTTCTGTCCCGTAATTAACCGAAAAAACAAGTTACGGCGTAAAACATAATTTTTACCTGTAAAATAAAGTATTCGTGCATAATCTTCATACAAGACCATTATTTTATTTACTGATCACCTTACATGCCCGAGTGGTTGGCGCGATATCAACAACGTGAACGTCAGTGCTACAGTACATTCGGCGTCGACAGATCGGCGCAAGAATGAACTAGGTTAGAGATACTCCGCATAATAATTCACATTGTACGAATTATTTTTTGTGTGTATTATTGTTGTTGTTTTTTTTAAATCTTATATATAAATTTATTTTCAGCGGATGTTCAACTTTTAGTTGTCTGTTCATCATCGTTTTGAAATATGAGTGACCCGCGAGTCGAGAAGACACGTGAACTTGCGCGTTTACGCATACAGAGATTTCGGCAAAATCAAAAAGAACTGACGCGAGACCGTCAAAGGGAGTTGCAACAAGGTTGTTCATCGAGTGCACCCACAAGTTTCGATGATCATTCAACAATAGATAGCGAGGTGAAAGAAACCGACGAAAATCGTGATAATAATGAAGGAACAGAAGAAATAAGTGAGACTGAAATAGAAGCGAATCAAGCGTCCGATCGAAGTGAAGAAAATTCTAATCCGGAATTCGCGGGAAATGAATATATCGAAGTAAGATTGGATGCAGAAAGAGAGCCAAGTGGCGACGAGGAAAGTAACGAAGACAGCAATGAAGAAGACGGCAATGAAGAAGACGGCAATGAAGAAGACGGTAATGAAGAAGACGACAATGAAGATAGCAATGAAGAAGACAGCGATGAAGAAGATCTTGACGACAGAGGAAATGAGGAGGATATCGACGAGCATGGTGAAGTAACAGCACTTCGACTGTGGGCTCAACATGGGCAGATCCCACATACACAACTCGATGCTTTGCTTCAAATACTAAGGTGACGGTTGCTTACACAACTACCTAAAACGGCAAAAACATTTCTTACTACAACATCCGTCGAATATGTTATTCGTCAACTGGACGGACAAAATGGTAGGGATGGTGGTGAATTTATATACTTCGGTATCGCCGAATATCTGCGAATGACAATAAATGTTGACTTTCATGAAGAACTCGTCATTGAGTTGCTTATAAACATCGATGGATTGCCTCTTTTCAAATCAAGCTCAATTCAGTTTTGGCCAATACTGTGCAAGACTTACTGCGAAATCGATGTATACAAACCGTTTACGATAGCTATATACGCGGGTAGTGAGAAACCAACTAATTTGCATCAGTATCTCGAAGACTTTGTAACAGAAATAAATCAGATTATGCGGGAGGGTATCGAGATCGATGGAAGGTTGCTTACTGTCCGTATTAAAAGCTTCATTTGCGATAGGCCAGCTCGATCATTCTTAAAATGCATAATTGGACATGGCGGATACTACGCGTGCGAACGTTGCACAGACAAAGGAAAACGTATCCAAAATCGAACCATCTACCCCGCTGTAGATGCTGATTCGAGAACTGATGAATCATTCAGGAATCAAGAAAACCGCGAACATCACAACAGCATATCGCCTCTGCTTTCCATTGAGCCTGGCATCAACATGGTGACACAGTTTTCACTGGACTTCATGCATCTGTGCTGTTTGGGGGTAATGAAGAAGATGCTAATTGATTTTTGGTTGAATACGAAAGTAATCACACACCTTGGTCAAAATAAAAAACGCCAGCTCTCCAATGTCTTGATATTATTGCAGTGTCAAATACCAGAAGAGTTCCAACGAACGACGAGATCATTAACTGACATAGCAAAATGGAGAGCTACCGAATATCGCTTTTGTTTACTGTATGCCGGACCGGTTGTTTTAAAAAAAAATTTATCTGATCATTTGTATCGACACTTTCTGCTTCTTCACAATACTTGCCGTATTTTATGCAGTGCGGACTTAGCATTGCTGTATAACGAACAAGCAAAGTTGTGCCTACAAAATTTCTTCATATTGGCAGCTCAGTTGTATGGAAAGCAATGCCAGCTCATGAATATGCATAGTCTGATTCATCTAGCAGACGACGTGAAAAATATGAATTGCTCCCTCACGCATCTAACAGTTTTTCCTTTCGAAAATGCCTTAGGGAAATTGAAGAAAATGATTCGCAGTGAAAACCGCCCCTTAGCTCAAGTGTGCCGGAGGTTAGGTGAAACTTTTCGTTCCGATCTCAAAAAAGCGACGATTCCTCCCGATCTTACTATTGTAAAAGAAACACGTCCCCGTGCTGATGGATCAAGTACGATTAGGATGTTAAAATATAAAAACTTCATAATCTCAAAGAGTTCGCCAAACAATACCGTCTTATTGCGTAATGGAACGATACTGCAACTCGACAATATATATAAAAAAAACAGGCGAAGACGCGATTAATATAACAGGAAGGGTTTTGCGCATCGAGCAATCGGTCTTTACGTATCCATGCGATTCGATAACATTTAAAATGTATCGAGTAAAGCGGACTGAAATGAGTAAAACTTGCTTATTGACTTCTATCGATCGTAAAATGGTGTGTTTAGATATAAGCAACGAAATCGAGGAAAAAGTTTACGCTATATCTCTACTTCACATCTGAATGTAATGTAATGAAAATTCTGATCAATTAGAATAAAGAGAAATTTTTTATAAAATTAAATAAAGGGATCATTACTTATTTTATCCGGCCCGGAGTCTCCCGATTGAGTTAGCCCGGATAAGAGTAATGGTCCCGACATTTTATATATATATGTGAATTAACATATAATGAAATAATACTGCTTGACCTTACGATCACCTGATTCGGCCCTGATGCCAATAACGTCAGGTTAGCCTGGTTGGACAAATCGGGGATATCTTGTTCGTACCGGATCAGGGCGCGATATTAATAATTTCAGGCTAGCCAGTTGAATGCTGTCTTATCAATTTCTGATCCGGCTCGGATAAGGGCGTGATCCGGTTCACCCGATCAGGCATACCGGACTGTTACCTGAACCGGCCCTCAAATGACATGTGGCTGCCGGAACAAATTTCTGCTCGGGTCGGTCTCGCACCAATACCGGATTGGTACATGTGAATAAAACCGAACGTATTCAAAAAAGTTTTACTTTTTTTTTCGTGAGTGGAGTACGCAACATACTCTGAACGAAATACTGTAAGCAGATGGCTTCCGAAAGTATTTTTTATGTTTCTTCTTGTGATAACAGGAAATGAAACAATAGCAGAATCCGTTCACGGTAACGACTAGAATAATTATTCAGTTTCTTACTAAAGAATTCGAAAACGGAGCTTCGCACGGATCTCTAAATACGATGCGATCGGCGATCGCGTTTCTGGTTGGCCCAAAAATCGGACGGGACGCCAGAATCAAAAGATGCTTCAAGGCCGTGATAAAATTACGTTCACCACAACCGAAATACGATTTCACTTGGGATCCGAAGACGGTTCTATCCTTTGTATCCCGTACCTTTCCAATCGAAGAAATAACCCTGAAAGAACTTTCTCGTAAGTTAATCGCTTTGCTAGCCCTAGTAACCGGACATAGGATGCAGACCCTAAGACTTATCAATATTGAAAACGTACGTAGGACGCAAACAGGCATCGAAATCAAAATCCCTGATAGAATAAAGACGTCAGGGCCGGGAAGAAAGCAGCCAATGTTAATCCTTCCGCGTTACCAGAATGATATTTTTCCATATGCGCAGCAGCAGCACTCGAAACATATATTGAAAGGACAGCGGATCTGCGGGGGCCCGAAAACGTTTTATATGTCTCGTTTAAAAAACCGCACAAGGTGGTGAGCACTCAGACTTTAAGTCGATGGGTTAAAAAAGTCCTACACGAAAGTGGGATAGACACGGAGCAATTTTCAGCCCATAGTACGCGCCACGCTCCAGTATGGGACAACCACTATCCCCCGAGAGCCTTCCGATCGTATTTTTTTGTAAGACTTGTAGAATAACCGCAAAAGGTGGGAAGGCGTAAAAAAATATGGAGACCAGTCCAACGTGAATGCATCGCTTGCCATCGCTTCTGGATCTCGCTGCCAGGCAACGAACTATTACATTTTGCGTTTTTTCGTGTCGCGAAAAGATCGATTTCTGGCGGACCGAAGGACTCTTTTATCTTCCTAAATGCCTTTTCCGACAATTCAAACTCTGTTTCTGACTCGAGTTTTCGAGATTCTGTATCCGCTGCCGAGTTGTCTTTAGACGAAATATAGGATGCGAATATCCATAAATGTATGGTCTTGCACCACGACCATATTTTCTTAGCTAGCCGACTCAAGTTCGCGAAACGACCACCTCCCATTCGGTTTATGTACGATATGGCCGTCGCGTTGTCAATTCTCAAGAGAATGTCACTATTTCTCGCGTCTACAGCAAAACATTTTAACTCGAAAAAAGCAACGAGCAATTCTAGATAATTAATATGAAAATCTTGTTCTTCTGCCTTCCAATGTCCGTTAGCTGTCTCGTTATTACAACAAGCTCCCCAACCTGAGCGTGACGCGTCGGATGAAATAACCAAAGTAAACCGCTTGTTTCTAAGCGACATCTTTGCTGAATGAATATTTAACTTCCACCACTCAAAGTCACTCTGAAGGGTATTCTCGATATTCATGAAAGCATCGTAATTATCGCTGTTTTTCGTAAGTACCGAATATTTTTGTCGCTAAAACTCCTTAACGTGAACCCAGCCATATTCTACCGCTTGGCAACAAAAGCCGAACGTTCCTATAAAAGCTGCAAATTCTCGTATTTTGCACCGATCTACGGTGCTGAATTTATCGATCTGAGGTTTAACGTTACCTTTTTTCTCTTTCGGGACCTCTATAACCATTCTTTCCGAGTCGAACACCTAGCCTAAGAAAGTACACAATCGAGAAGGAACCATCTGACTCTTTCCTTCGTTTATAATAAATCCCAGTTCTTGTAAAAGACTACAGGTCTTGTTGACATTGTCTAGAAACTCCTCATAGGACTTCCCGGACAACATATCGTCCAAATATATAACCGAGAGATGCCCCGAGGATCTCAAATATGCAACGACCGGTCGCATAATTTTCGTAAATGCGTATGGAGCAGAGGTGAGGCCAAACGTCAAACAGTTAAATCCGAACAGCTTATCGTTAAAAAGAAATCTCAGAAATTTCTTATCAGTCTCAGCCATGTGAATAATATAGTATGCATCCCTCAGATCAATCTTTGCCATGAAACAACGTGAATTAATTAGCCTTTTTGCCGTCTTATGGTCCTCTAACTTGAAATGTTCGAACTTGGCAAATTCGTTTAGTTTTTTAAGGTTTAATATGAATCTATGCGACTCGTCTGGCTTCGGTACGAGAAAGATTGCGGAAATAATCTGACGTTCGACTTCCTGACATTCCCGAATAGCGCCTTTTTCTTATAATTCCTTAACCATCTGACCTATAAAAAAACGTTTCTTAGACGACCACGGAGACTCTCTGGGGGGGCATCGCTGTATCGGATGAGATTCGAAATTTATCGTATATCCCTCGATCCATCGCAGAATGACTGCGTCAGAAGTTATTTCGCGCCAGCGGTTTACAAAATACTTCAGTCTACCGGCCGGTCTACTTACGGAAACTATTGCCACTTCCTCGAGTGACCGCGACTCTGGTAGCCCCGGCCTCGTGAAGATTTTCCCTGATTTTCCCAGTTCTTCTGTTGGCTCGATTATGATCTTTCGGAAGAGACGCTTCATACAATTACAATAGAACTTCACTTACAGGTAAGTTCGTTAAATTGGTTAATTCTTACGTATACTAGCATCATACTTGATACTCGAATATTCTTACGTACACTAGCTTCATACTTGATACCCGAATATTCTTTCGTATACTAGCTTCATACAGTAGACGACCGCGTTTCTCCGTTCCTCGGGAGCCGATCCAATTAGGCACGACCGCGTATTTCCGATACCCCACTACCTGCCCAAGTACCTGCCCACCGTCCCTTTCCAGGCGCAACTTTCCCTTTCCGAGCGCCGTTACGCGTCGCGCGTGGAGATACGTATAGCCGCAAAAATGACCGTAATATAAGCGTGCTGAAATATACTCCATGTATTTCGCAGCTCAAGCCATAGTTCGAAACTGAATTCTTAATTTGAATATGAAATGCATTCTGTGGTTTAAGGGAGACGCGCAAAAATCCCGTTTTATAAATTACGCATTTTATATTTATTTGATTACTTGCTTTGCTAAAGTAAACAAATGCAATTTTTTATGTGAGCAATTTATTTGCGTGAAACTCAATTGCCGCTTTCAGACAACAAAATAATACTTGGTTTTACTCTAATAAAAAATGTAAATTTTCAGTCTTGTGGTTTTTCTCATATTACGCCGCAATCATGAATCACCGAGTCAGGTATCCAAAGTAATATAAACGGTATCCTCGATTTTTTGCCTATGGCTCGATACCAATGTAAGCTGTAATAAAGTGATTGGCAATAAATCGGTTGCACCGGTGCTCGCGCCAGCTACGGAGCATGCTATATTTTATTGCCTAGTGGATATATCGGTTGCCTATTAAGTGTAGCATCGTTTACGATTATTTAGATCGTTTAAAACATTTATCTTCTGAACTGAAAGAAATATCTAAATGTTGCCTCGATTATATTCAATGAATAATAAAATTTATATTTTTGTTTAATACAAAACCTTTGCCACTATTTGAACCCATGGGTCGTGGGTTTTCGTGGAAGCGATGAGAAAGATTATTTATATTAATGTATACAACGTTTTTATATCTCGGTTCTGACAATGAAGATTATTACTTTTGACTACCAGAAGCAGAATGAAACCGTATAAAAACTATATTAAAAATGTGGCCACAGCAATATTTGTTTCGGGCAGGCTTGAGACGGCGAGTTTAAATTTGGTACACCAATAGAGTGATCACATCGCTTCGTTCGGTACTATTTTCGTGAAGATTGAGGCTCAATTGGAAATTTTACGCGACTTTGAATTTTTTGAAAATTCCCTGTGGTAGCTCTAACTTGCATAAAGTTTGAGCTGTCATCCATAAACTGCACACAAATATACAATTTTGATCGAAGACTTTTGGTACAAACGTGCTTTCGTATCGAGAAGTTGCAATTACTGTAGCTTTAAACGCCGAGTTCCCTGGTTTACCAATCGTATGAATCATTCTGTAATTATATCTTAAGTTGAATTGTTAATGTCCTCTCCCATATACAAATTAATGGATCACTACACTGTTCTACACGCGGAATATTATATATAATATTGCGCGAATATATATTTTTTATAATAATGTTAAATTCCAATAATTAAATGTCTATATAAAGGATTTCTTATTGTGGGAAAAATATATTGACTTGTTTAAAAAAATTATTTTGTTCATTATCGTGTATTAAATTTCAATTATTAATACATTTTTATTTTACTTATCGTGTATGAAGAAAAAGGCTGCAATTAAAAAAATCGCAACAGGTTATTACTATTCCACGAGATTGTTAATTTTTCGAAGAATTTTTACGGTTCACAATTTTAACTCGCTTAAATTCAATATGATATTTGAAAGAAGTACAAGCTAAATTTGCGCGTTGCTTGCATATTAATTTTTTTTCCCTAGGAAAATAATCTATATATAGAGGAAAAATTTGGCCAATAATAAATATTGGCGCATCTTGAGGCTGTCGGACGAGATAGCTTTTCCTTTATGGTAAAATGACGGAATATGTCCGATGCTCGAATACGAGAAAATGTACAGGTGGAAGAGTTCATCGATCTTTGTCTCACATCATGCTTGCCGCCGCGTTGCTTCTTTGTCGTCATTATAGCATCGACGATTTCATTCGCAGGTAGCAAAAGGGAAGGAGTCGTTTGTTTCCCTACCGCGCAGGTAACGGACCGTGAGAAGGGGCCGAAACGGACAAACGCGGTCGTCATTTTCGGAAATACGCGGTCGTTCGGAATTATGCGGTTGAGAGCAACGCGGTCGTCTACTGTACTTGATACTCGTATATTCTTACGTATATTGGCATTTTATACTCGGTACTCGAATACTCCTTCGAATATTCACTTAATACTTGATACTGAAATATTCCTTCGTATACTAGCTTCATACTTAATACTCTTCGGCGATGGATTACAGAACAATAATTAGAGTATTATTGAGTCTAATACGACATACTTTCAATACATTCATTTTTTATATTTTATTAATACTTTTTTGATACTTTTTTTTGCGCGGGAAATTATACATCACCGGAGTTATACGTGAGATGTTAGCCGAAGACTTTTCCGGAATGTATAGACGTAATTTTTTTCTGACGATCAGTATAATCTGCGATAATTCGAAAAAAGTGTTCATTTTTATTTTAATCGGTTTTATACACATTTTGAAGCATCGATTCCCATATCAGCAGTGATTTCTATAAATTACGCATGTCTTTTATTTTTATAACTTCTACCATATCAATTAGGATTCACATAAAACTTTTGTGCTCATAAGCTAGATTTTTCTCACTTTTAGAAACTTCAATGGAAGAGAGAGAATGTATGTTGCGTCCACGAGAGCTTGATTCCTAGCTCTCAATTACAGGATTTATTGCTGTCTTTCCCATTGGGAAGAGGCAAATTTCTCATATGGAATCCAAGCCCCGCCAGTAAAACATGAATTTTTTTAACGCCCTAGCGGAACTGGCCCAACCACGGATTCGGAGTTGCATCGTTGTCGTAGTCGCAGTACAGCTGGCTAAACATGCATCTGTGAGGTGCAATAACTATGACGAGACTACGGGTATACTGGAATGAGACCGATCGCTTTGTTCAAACGTTTAGCACTTATGCAACTTTGTTTTGATGGGCAATACAACTAAAAATTAAATAAATAAGACTACACAACGATGGTTGCAAGGGTTACAGGAAAAACGACGTTAAAATAACGGTTATGTGCGAGTCTAAGCAAGTCACCATTTTGAACATTGTGCATTAGTTTATCGAAGTCTGCCGACGGTCACCTCAGTCCGTTAGGGCATCTATCGAAACTAAGGAATAAATATTTGTCCAACGGCACTTTGAATTCTGTCTGGAATATTGTACTTCTTTCGATAGAAACAACAGAAACAAATGTTATAATTGAGTCCGTCGAGTGAAGGTTTTGTATTCATGACTTTGTAATACATTTGTTTAATGCCTCATGAGCAATGAGTTGGGCAGCAAGAATTCCTTTCGTAATTTAATTGCCTATGAATTACAATTACTTATAGTAATAGTGATTTTTATTCCAAATGATAATCAATTCAAATAACTAATTTTGGTGGAATAAATTAGAACTACTACAGGTACTGCCGTTTTTTGTTATTCAAATTACAGTTTCGAGGAACTAAAAAAATACTCTGAAAAAATAATTTTTGACACAACTTCCCCATGTCATCTTCTTTTAATTTCAATGCTTGTATAAGAACGCATTTTTAGTAATTTTTTGTCTTTCTATTAGACGAAGGATTGCGAGTTGATAAAAAAATGATGTAAGAACATGCCAACGAGTTCCCAGAACTCGTTGGCAGCTTCAGTCCGAGCAATGGGACTTTCCCAGCGTGAAAGTCCCATTGCTCGGACTGAAGATCCACTGCAATGGTGGAAATAGAGGCAAAAAAAATATCCGAATCTTGCAAAAGTCGCTCGGAAGTGCAGGGCAATTCCGGCCACTTCCGTATCGTCGGAACGAGTTTTTTCAACGACAGGGAACATTATTAACGCGAAAAGAAGTTGTTTGTCCCCGGAAAACGCGAGCATGCTCATTTTTTATACCAAAATAGAGATGTATTGAGAGACGTAATTAGTTCGTGGGAGTAAGATTTTTAAGATCTGTGAAGATACGACCATTTGCGTAGATTCGACTCGAATCTAAGCATACAAATAAAACAGATCATGTGCCAAACATAAATGTCTGATTTATTTTATCAGTTACCTTGTACTCTCAATAAAAAATAATAGCCGGCTAAGCCGCGGCTAATTTTTAGCCGGCTAAGCCGTCTTAGCCGGCTAAGCCGAGGCTAATTTTTAGCCGGCCAAACCATCTTAGCCGGCTAAGACGGCTTCGCCGACCAAACTATAATGTCCATTAGCCGGATAAGATTTTTTAGCCGGCCCAGACGGCTAAACTGTACAGCCCTAGTTTGGGACCCTCGCGTGTACCCGGTTTTCTGACACTCATGCTGCAGTTTATGACCCTCGCGTGAGCCCGGTTTCTGACATTCACGCACCAGTTACCTACCCATTTTCTGCAACTTCGCAATGTCAATTGAAATGTATTTAGTTCCATTTTTTATGTAATGTTAGTATCAAATTTCTGGTAGAAATAATGAAAAAGATTTAATGGACTTAAAGGTATTATAATTCCATTAGATGTGTAGAAAAATCGAGGGTCAGAAACCGCGTTATAACCTTAATTATGTGACGGACTTATTGACCCCCGAATTTAAGGAAACAACTGAACAAAAGTAGTTTTTTCTTCACATCAATAAAGTGGTTCTTGTTGAATATTGTGATATAAGTTTCATGTGGCTGAATATTAACTTGAGATTGAAAGCGCACTATTCTGCAACTGCTGAAGCTAGTAAGGTACGCCTAGCAATCGTCTTCCAAGCCGACTGAAGTGCAAGTTGCACCATTCGCGAATAAATTTAATTACTATACATGTTTGCAGCGTCTCTCCCACGGTGCGGCGGAGGTGAAATTTCGCGGACTTCACCACAGCTTCCCATTTGCCTCCCATGTGAGGAGCTGCAGGCGGGTTGAATCGCCATTGAGTGCGATCTGCCGAGAGAACGTTGACGATTTCCTGATGCTCTTGCGAGCTCTGCGTGAACAAACTTCGAATGGCGGTGTCTGCCCCGACGAAATTGGTGCCGCAGTCCGAGTAGAGCGTATGGGCGAGTCCTCGTCGAGCTGCAAACCGTCGGTACGTGGCGATGAACCCGGCTGCGGAGTAGTCCGACACAGCCTCCAGGTGCACCGCCGACGTGGCGAAGCATACGAAGACGCAGATCCATCCCTTGTAGGTTTTCGCTCCGCGTCCCTTAATCGTCTTGAGCGTGAGCGGAGGGACGATTGCAGGGTGCTTCTCTTCCTCCGTGAGCGATGACTGAGCGAGTCGACCTCCGACTCGAATTATCCCCTGCCCGTCGACAAAGGCTGTAAGTCGAGTGAAAGGGCTGCTGCGCGGTAACGCTGACCCCGAGCTCAGCATCCTCAGCTCGGATGCGAAATATACCGTCTGGGTCGCCTGGATCCAGAACCTTTTCGCCTGGTGCAAATCCTCAGCTGTTAAGACGACCACCGGTGAGTCGAGTTGTCCTCGTAGCTTGCGACCGATTCTGAAACAGATGGCCGTGAGCCGTAAAAGTTTAGTGAGCGACGAAACCTTGTGAATAAGGTCCCAATGGTAGTCGACGCACGGGGCGGCGACGACCAGCGAGATGCCCGGACGAGCCTCTTGCGCGCTGAGGCCGGCCGAGACCGGGGGTTGAGCAGGCCACGAGCCGTCTTCTTCTGACATCCATGGCGGTCCCGTCCACCATAGCGAATGGTCAGCGAGCTGAGCGGCAGAGACGCCCCTGGAGGCACAGTCCGCGGGGTTGCAGGTCCCGGGAACGAATCGCCAGTGAGCATCCGTCGTGAGATCCTGAATCTGCGCGACCCGGTTCCGAACATAGTCCTTCCAGCGAGAAGCGTGAGATCGGATCCACATGAGAGTGACCTGAGAGTCCGTCCACAGATGAACAGCTCGAACGTCCGTACGTAGGGCCCCCTGGACGTATTTGACGAGCTTCGAGAGTAGCAGCGCTGCTGTAAGCTCCAACCTCGGGATGGTCAGCCGTTTGAGCGGAGCAACCTTTGTCCTTGAGCAGACTAGCACCGCCTGGGCGGGTGACGTGGACGGCGAGCGGACGGTTATGTAGATAACCGCTGACATTGCGAGCTGGGACGCGTCTGAGAAGCCATGGAGTTCCACCGTGGAGTTGCGTTGCGTGTTGAGCCACCGAGGTAGCGACAGTCTGGCCAGACTTGAGAGATCTTCTCGGAGCGCGTACCATCGAGCGGAGACCTGAGCTGGCAGTGGTTCATCCCAGCCGACCTTATGCAACCAGAGCTCTTGCATGAGCATTTTGGCGCGAATGGTCACCGGCGAGATGAATCCGAGCGGATCGAAGATCTGAGCCACTTCAGATAGCACGATCCTTTTTGTGAGCTGACCTGTTACCGGCGCGAAATCCGACGAGAACGCGAATTTGTCCTCTCGCGGTCGCCACCGAATGCCGAGAATCTTCGTTGCACAGTCGTCCAAGGTGAGATGGTCGGTGGTATTCGCCGACGATACCGATGTTAGAAGTTCTTGGTGCGTTGAATGCCACTTGGCTAGCGGGAAGCACCCCGCGTCGCACAGGCCTTTCAACTGACGAGCGGTCTCGATGAGCTGGTCTAGGTTGTCCGCGCCTCCAAAAATGTCGTCGACGTATCGACCGAGCCGCAAAGCCGCCACGGCTAACGGAAATCGGTGCCCCTCGTCCTCTGCCAACTGGAGCAGAGCACGGACAGAGAGAAACGGTGCTGACTTCGTCCCGTATGTGACGGTGGTGAGCTGATACGGCACCGGGGTAGACTGGCTATCGGTCCACAACACTCGTTGCAGATTCCAGTCGTCCGGGTGTACAGCAATCTGACGGAACATCTTGGTAATGTCTGTCGCGAATAGACATCGATCGAGGCGAATCCAGATGAGTACATCTGGAATATCGAGCTGTAACTTCGGTCCCGTGTGCATCAGGTCGTTGACGGAGTATCCTGAGGTGGTTTTGGCTGAGCCATTGAAAACCACCCTCAGCTTCGTTGTTTCACGGTCGGGCCTGAGTACGCCGTGGTGTGGGAGGTAGTACAGAACCTCGCTGTTGGACGCGGCAGCTGGTGCCTTGACCATGTGGCCAAGCTCTGCATACTCCTCCATGAACCGGTGGTACAAGGTCCTGTAAGTCTCGTCCCGGTTGAGCCGTCTGAGCGTGTGTTGCAGACACCGATGAGCGGCGTTGTACGAATCCCCGAGATGCGAGCGGTTCAAAGCAAGAGGAATCCGTACAATGTATCGACCGTCCGAGTCCCTCGAGTGCGTCGAACGGAAATGAGCCTCACACTCCGCCTCCTCCGGGGTAAGCTGCCCCGTCTCGTCTGCTGGTAGCTCCTCCTGAACCCAGAAACGGGTGAGCAGCTCCTGAAGGGTCGCGTCTTCAGTTTGAGCCACCGCGACGCGCGCTGTGGCAGCGGTCACGTGACCCTCTCGCACTGGTCCTAGCACCAGCCAGCCGAAGATCGAGAGTTGAGCGAAAGGCGTTGATGGCTCGCCCCGAATAATGTTGGGCTTTATGATGAGGCCGTAATGGTCCGCTCCGATGATCACGTCGATCGGCCGTGGGACGAGAAACTCCGGATCGGCGAGCTTGCGTCCCACTAGGTGCGGCCATGTTTGAGCCGGAATCTGGAACGACGGGAGAATGGAGATTAACGTTTGTAGCAGATACGCGTCAACCGTCACCGAGCGTGAGGAGCGAGCGGAGCGAAGTTCGAGCCGAGCGATGCCACGAGTTCGCGTGGACTTGATTCCCCCAATACCGACAATGGAGATCGACCCTTGCTGTCGCGGTATGCCGAGCTGGTTGACAAGCGCCTCGGCTACGAAGCTAAGCTCTGATCCTGGATCCACCAGGAGCCTGACCTCGTGTGTCGTAACCGCGGTGACAAGGCGAGCGACCGCTGTGGCGAGCAGAGTAGTCGGACTGGAACTGAGCGGAGAACGAGCGGACGTGAGGACGACTGCCTCGGACCTTCATGCCGTAGAAGCTCCGGGTGGAGCGGCATTCTTCGCTGGAGCTGACGTCTGAGCGGCCGAATCGTGGAGCAGCGTGTGGTGCTTCGCTCCACACTCCTTGCACTGCATACTCGAGCGGCAGGCTCTCGCCGAGTGTCTCCCGAGGCAATTGAAGCACAGACGTTTTTCGACCGCCACCTGTCGACGCTGTGCTGCCCCCAACTCTCGGAATTTTGTGCATGCCACGATGTAGTGAGGCGCACTGCAGTGGTCGCAGGGAAACGGCTTCGTCGCGGAAGACGAGTTCCCTGGCTGCACCGGTTGAGCGGTCGGTGGAGCAGACGGTTGAGCGGAAGCCTGATGAGCGTTGGCCGATTTTTTCTGACTGGACTGCGGCCCTTTCCCCTTGGACCCCGTCTGCATAGGTCGATTCGTCTCCACCCAGGTGAGAGTGTCTGAACGGCTCGTCAGGAACTCCTTGAGCTGATCGAAAGACGGGAATTCCCTGGAAGCCTTCAACTCATGGTCCCAAGCCTCTTGAGTGGCCCGGTCCAAGAGCTTCGAAATGTGGAAGACGAGCAGAACTCCTCCTCCGCCGGTGGTGATGTCAACTCCAAGGCCCCGCAGCGCCCCGGTCGTCTTCGTCAGCGTGGCAATGATGGTCTTCAAGCCGTCTGCGGTCTTGGACGGGATCGGCCCCAATCCGTAGAGCGTGTTCAGATGACCTTGAATCTGCAACCGCTTGTTCTCGTAGGCCGCGGCGAGAACCTCCCATGCGGTACCGAAGGAGGCGTCGGTGAGTTCGAGAGACTCGATGAGCTCGGCTGGAGTGCCCTCGAGACATCCCCGTAGATAGTGCAGACGAGCGACGTCGGTGAGTCTCGTGTTCTTGGTGATGAGACTCACGAATAAGTCACGGAACGTCGGCCATTGAGCGTAATCGCCCGAGAACTTCGGCAGCGAGATATCCGGGAGCTGTCCTTGCGAGCGGGCGCCAGAGGGCGAGCGAGTTCCATCCTGGGATGGCAGAGCTGGTGCGAGCGCTTGCCGCAACTTCCCGGCGGTCTTCTTGAACTCGACGTAGGCTCGATACGTTTTGCGACTGACCCGATCGCGTCGATAATCGGATTCCGCGAGGTACCCGGCGAAGGCTGTCTCCAGAAATCGGTGCTCTTCCAGGAACCCAGAATGCAGCACGTCCATGCTAGCAATCTGCGCGTCGAGCTCACCGAGGCCATAGCCGGCTCCCTCGGCCAACAGATCCGCCAGTCCCTCCTCGATCATCTCGGCACGGTCGGTCTGGCCCTCCAATCGAAGGGTGAAAGTCGTCGCCGCGTCCGCGGAGAGCGGCAATCCTACCTCGATCTTCCCCGCGCCGGACCCGGGAACCGTCAGGAACGGGCTGGGTGACGCACGTCCTGTGCCCTGGGCCGACGGACCTCCTGTCTGGGCCGGCGGAAGCGTGATATCGGTAGTTTTCCCGGCCTTGTCCGATTTGTCGGACTTCGTAGAGCCCGGCATAGTCACACCTCACTGGCGAGCGTTCAAAACCCGAGAGTGTCACCGCGCACCCGACAGCTCCGCGTAACCCGAGCACGGACGTCGTGTGCGCACGATAGCCCGCCGTTCGCGCGACTGAATCCGCACGAAAACTCGCGGCACCTCGTCCTCGAACGCGTGAGCGCGCACGGCGAATCACCAGATCGCAAGTTGACGTCACTCACCGAACACGAGTTAATTGATGACTCGAAAGTTCGTCAATTTCACCCAAATCACGACTCGAAAGTTCGTAATCTGTCACCCGAGTAACGTCTCGAAAACCCGTTACACGAAAACCCACGAGAAATGCCCACGAGTGTCGAGACGCTTCGAGAACTTTCGAACGCGTCGAGAATATTCACCACACGAGCGCGCGGGAACACGAGAGGCACGAGTCGAAGCGCGCGAACTACCGCTGAGCAGCTGAGCGTCTCCCGGGTGCACGTGCACCGACCTACCGTGCACTGATGCTACCTGTCGCTTCGCTATCCGGCTCGAAGGACCAAAATGTTTGAGCAGGCAGGGAGCGGTCGTGGATAGCGAAGCGGGACAAAAAAAAGAGAACTCCGGAGGTTAAATTGATGAAAATAAATGCGGTATATTTTCGCAACAATGCGCTACCGGTACGGTAGCATGGCACTTCAAAGTAAGAAATAAAGTAACAACCATATGTGAGAATGAAGCTAACTAGCAGTAGTCAGAGCGGTCAAAAATAACGCGAGCAGTCCTGGAACGAGCAGTCGCGAGTCCACCGCGAGACCGTCGTAATATTTATTAATTGCGCGGCTGCGATGGCGAGTCTCACGCGCTGACCGCGTGTCGCGAAGCGAGCCGTTCGAGCGATTTCGAGCACGATCGGTCGAGACCGAATGCACGAGAAAACCCCCGAACTGGTTGTCGATTTCGCCGGACACCGACTCTAAAACCCGGGCGTGTCCGATTGAGCGTTAAACGAGATGCACGACGAGCGAGAACGTGGAGAAAAACCTGATACAATTTACACGGACGCGAGCACGCTGTTAGTTGCCGCGGCCATTCACCGAATCTGCCCGAGCACGGAACCTGTTGCGCACGGCACGTCGTCTTCCTGGCTAGCGCGCATGCCCTGACGTCACGAGCTAGCCTTGCCGGACTCGCCCGGAAGGTGCTGCCGGCTAGCGGCTATCTCGGCAGCCGCGCTACACGGCGAGACGGCGGCATTCTCGAACAATACATTTAATTTGAAAACTATGTGTGTCGCCAAAATAAACAACATTTAACGCGTTTCAATTTGCCCGTAATCTAGTTGATTTTTGACGAAAACTGAATTTATAGCAGACAAAAATGTGCCGTGGGGGTCACAAACTGGGACAGAGTCACAAACTAGGCCGTTTACCTTACCCTACCAACATGGTGTTAATAATCAATCATCTACTCGATTTCGAAAACAAGTGAAATGAAGAAAAGAAACTTTTTTTTCAATAAAGTAAAAATGGTACGCTAAGTTCTTAAAATATGTTTTTTCTTTAAAAAGGGAAATATTTTTAACAAGCTCTTAATCAAATGTGCAAAATCATTTGTACATGGCTTCCCCATTTATTACAATATTGCGCGAAGCTTTTTTTATAAGAAAGTTCGTTGATCGATTGTGGCATGCTCATAGAGGAAGCTATGCGTAAAATTGAAATAAGTGTGCAAATTTCTTTGCAACTTTTTTAGTAACATAAAAGAATGTATACATCTCATAAAATTGAAACGGTCAAAATTTACGGCAACATTTACTTTAGAAAGTTGCTAACTGAAGTTGGCGTAATTCGTCATTTTGAGGCCATGTCTTATGTATTTTTCCCCCACCAATGACTAATCTCCGAATTATTTGACTTTTGGAACAACATTTGATGCATAAACTGGAGTCGGATCGTTTCACACTTCTGGATTTTTAGATCTCCGCTCGCTTCATCAAGGACCATCCAGTGGATCAAGAGACGCGGTAGCGTCTCGACGCCAAGTACTTAAAAAAAGTTTTTAAGCGAGTTGACGAGACGCTAGCAAGTGTATATATACTCAAAAATGCCGGAAGTGGATTCTTGCTTCTCGATTTTCTCGGAAACGAAGCACCGGATCGGAATTCTGACGACCCTTTTTTCATATATATAAGACACAAGCTTTCCAACGCGCCCAGTTCCGATTATAACTTTGCCGTAGACGCTGAGATATGGGCATCGTGTCCCTCTTGAGGTCCGAAAATATTATAAAAGTGTCCTGTCCTGTGATGTGATGTGAGTCCTCGCGTCTACTGCGCGTGCGTCCGCCAGCTGACTCATCTTCCATCTCTCTCGGATGCTCGCATCAGCGCGGCACTTTCTCTCTACCCGTCTCTGTTTACCCATCTCTCTTGGATTTCGTCGTATATCAGCGCAGCGTATAGGTATCTAAACCAGGGAATAAATCTTTTACTGACGGAACTGGCAAACCATGGCCTTCGATATAAGTCCAAATAATACAGAGCGATGATTCTGTTTTTTTTTTAAGAATTGAAGGTTCGCAGTGAAAATTTAAATTATTTATATTTTTATATATACTTGTTGCATATAGTGGCGAAAGGCATATACAACTCTACATACAGATGCCCTAGATGCTTTCGAACTTCAGACGCACTCTGACACACTGCGTCAAAATCAAAAGATGTCTTTATCCATTATGCGAGAGAGATAAGTTTTTTTTCAGCTACACATGATGAAAACCACCTTCTGATCCTCACGCAGCTGCCTTCAAAGGTCCAGAGCAGCAGGAGCAGGTACTCAAGGAGTCGAAGGTGCCTTTCGTCACCATAAAATGTTACACGAATATATTTTACTGGAAAATGATTTGGTTTTTTAAAAATGGAATCTATGCTCCGTCAGCAAAACATGCACTTATTTACATATACCCAAACCAAGGAATAAATCTTTTCCTGACAGTGCTGGCAGTCTATTTGAGACATTTCCCCCTGTCGATGTATAATTGAAGGCTCGCAGTGAAAATTTATAATTTATTATATACATAATTTTTGCATATAGTGGCGAAAGGCATCGCCAGCTCCACATACAGATGCCATACAGATGCCATCGATGCTCTAGAACTTCAGAGGCACTGCGTCAGCATCAAAAGATGTCTTTATCCATCATGCGAGAGAGAGATAAGTTTTTTGTTAGCTACGCATGATGAAACCTACCTTCTGATCCTGACACAGCTGCCTTCGAAGGTCCAGAGCATCAAGAGCAGCTACTCAAGGTGTCGAAGGTGCCTTTCGTCACCATAAAATGTTACACGAATATATTTTACAGGAAGATGATTCGGTTTATTCCCAGTATGTTGGTAATAATCAATTAAACTACATGACTGTATGTCAAATATAGACGAAATCAAAGCAAGAAATACTTTAAAAAAGACGTTTATCAAAGCATTAAAAAAAAATATATGTGTATCAAAATCTCAACAAAAAAAATTAAAAATTGAAAAGAAATCAAATCAAACCAGCCAAGTAGTAGTACATACAAAAAAATTCTTCAAAAAATATGTCTATCAAAACAATCTAAAAAAAATACAAGATGCAAAAAATCTTGACAAAAAAAACTTGGCGTGCCAGGTTTTTTTACAATTACAGTTACTGCAGTTATTACAGTTACTTTCTCGATTATTTGAATGAACCATGTACGACAGCTATTGGAATCTCAGATCCCAGGAGATTATTGGGCCTCACCATGTCCGACAAGTATGAGGGTCAGACGGAGCCCAATAAAGTCTGCCAATTGCACCAAACTCTCAAAGCCCAGTACGTCTCTACTCTGTACCCTGTACGACTTGAGAGCAATTCCCTTCGGTCAAGTCGCTTCGGAAAATGTAAACGAACCCCCGAAGGATTATGGATGTCGAGGTCCAGATCATGGAATGTCTTTACTCGTTGTTCTGGATCTTAGAGTCCGGGAGGCTCGAATGTGCCAGAGAGAATATCGACAGGGTTTTGCTGATCCTAGCATTCGTTAAGGATCATCCGTTAAAGATTTCCGACTCAGAGGATATAGGGGAGAGTGAGGCAAAATGGCACAGCGGGATAAAACGGGGTAAAACGGGATTATGAAACGAAACGCAATTTTTCAATAACTTTTGGATGCCGGCGATGATGGTCTACGGGGCAAAACGGAGTTGAAAAAACCGGATGTATGGTCGTGATAAAATGGGGCATTCATACATTATTGGAAAATTGAGTTTTGCCTGCACTGTCCCGTTTTGCCTCGCTGTCCCATTTTGACCCGCTCTCCCCTATCGTTGGATTTAACGGAAGATGCCTTTAACAACGAATTCGAAGTGGAAGGAAAGAGCGAGAGGAAAGAGTGAAGGGAAAGAGCAAAGACAAAGAGTGATAACCGTGATCACCCGTTATATCTTTCATGAAAATGAGACATTGATCGTCAAATGGTTACCATTGAATGGTATATTAGTGGTAACGAATCGCTCTGAATGGCATGGATGTTGAACCATTAACACTTTTAGTTTTAGTGCTTATTAGACCATTGGCGAATGGCAACCACTTGGAGCGTAACCACTGTTGACTGGTAACCACTCGAGACATTGCCATTTATCAATCGTAACCACTCAGAACGTACCTATTAAGCAATTGTAATGGTTGGAGTATTACCATTGACCAATTGTTACTATTTAGAACACTACAATTGATTAATAGTAACTATTTGGGGCATTATCATTGACTAAATATAACTGTTAGGAAAATGGCCATTGACTACTTGTAACTATTCGGGGCACAAGGATTGATATATATTTGCTATTTAGGTTTTTATTTTTAACAAATGAAACGCTTAATTTTTATTAAACGGAATAGTTTCTATCTATGTTCCTTGACTTTTAGGTCCCAGCTGTGGTACCCTTTTCTAGGGGCTCCATATTCCGGAGGAAAATATACTTGGATCAACATAAAAAATTAAACTTTATAAGTATTGACCTGCTTGTCCCGATCCTCATCGATATCTGTATGCATTCTGAAAGCACTGGTTCAGGTTACAGCAAACATTACATTTCATTATACTCAAAACGATAAACAGAATCTGACATCTCTTGTGAACGTTTCTTATGAACATCAGAACGATTTTTGCACTGACCGAAGAACGATTTAGGAATATCTTCGATTTTCTGGTATTTCCTACGATTATAAATACCCACGAATAAAAGTTATTGGCGCGTCAACCATTAAAATACCATATAAACTTTTATGTCATCCATGTCAGAAAAATACAAAATTGATCGGTTTCGCAGCGACACAGCTCTTGTCCGGTAAGGCGAAAGTCGTTGATTCTGCCCAACATCGGTTGAACATTTTCCCAACATAATTAGATCGAGATTCATCGCGGTGAAGTTTGAAACTTTGCAAGTTTGCAACACTTTTCCAGCTCCCGCGCCCCGCATATGACGGATGCGCTGAGAGGTTATGGCACCACAGCAACGCAATCTTTTAATTTCTCGTCGCATATAAACTTTTCTATGTTACAACAAAGATGATTTTTGTAATTTTTGCCCCCCATAAATATTTCAGCACATAATCTATAACTATATAAGCTTTGAACAGCGTGTACATTACAGATGATAATCGCAGGTAAGTCAGTGAATTCTTTTTTTCTTAAATAAATCGTACGGGGGTGATGTACCTCGAAAATGGAGTACTTTTTTCGGTGAACCTTTTTCTCTAACACCCAAGTGCACGATAAGCCCAGACAGAAGCTTCGGACTCGCGTCCTTAAGGGCGTTTAACGATATTTCGCGAGGCCATCGCTTTTTCTGAATTAAATCGTATGGGGGTGATGTACCTCGAAAATGGAGTACTTTTTTCGGTGAACGTTTTTCTCTAACACCCAAGTGCACGATAAGCTCGCACAGAAGCTTCGGACTCGCGTCCTTAAGGGAGTTTAAGGATATTTCGCGAGACCATCGATTTTTCTGAATTAAATCGTACGGGGGTGATGTACCTCGAAAATGGGGTGGTTTTTTCGGTGAACCTTTTTCTCTAACATCCAACAGTACAATAAGCCTAGACAGAAACTTCGGACTCGCGTCCTTAAGGGCGTTCAAAGATATTTCGCGAGACCATCGCTTTTTCTGAAATAAATCGTACGGGGACGATGTACCTCGAAAATGGGGTACTTTTTTCGGTGAACCTTTTTCTCTAACCCCCAAGTGTATGATAAGCCTGGATAGAAGCTTCGGACTCGCGTCCTTAAGGGCGTTTAACGATATCGCGCGAGCGATCGTCTCGAGAAATATCTTTGAACGCCCTTAAGGACGCGAGTCCGAAGCTTCTGTCTAGGCTTATCGTACAGTTGGATGTTAGAGAAAAAGTTTCACCGGAAAAACCACCCCATTTTCGAGGTTAATCACCCCCGTTTTCGAGGTAAATCACCCCCATACGATTTATTTCAGAAAAAGCGATGGTTTCGCGAAATATCGATAAACGCACTTAAGGACGCGAGTCCGAAGCTTTTGTCTGGGTTTATCGTGCACTTGGGTGTTAGAGAAAAAGGTTCACCAAAGAAAGTACTCCATTTTCAAGAGAAAAAGTTTCACCGGAAAAACCACCTCATTTTCGAGGTAAATCACCCCGTTTTCGAGGTAAATCACCCCCGTACGATTTATTTAAGAAAAAAAGAATTCTCTGACTCACCTGCGATTATCATCTGTAACGTACATGCTGTTCAAAGCTTATATAGTCATAGATTATGGGCTGAAATATTTATGGGGGGCATTGTATTACAAAAATAATCTTTGTTGTAATATGGAAAAGTTTACATGCGACGAGAAATTAAAAGATTGCGTTGCTGTGGTGCCATAACCTCTCAGCGCATCCGTCATATGCGGGACGCGGGAGCTGGAAAAGTGTTGCAAACTTGCAACGTTTCAAACTTCACCGCAATGAGATTCGGCCCGTAAGCAATAGTAACAAGGCAGAAACACTTTCCTGCGGCACTGCCGACCGCATTGTAACTGTAAATTTTAACCGGTTGTGATTTACCATAACTTTAACTGCGA
Source organism: Exephanes ischioxanthus (assembly GCA_958510785.1). Classification (NCBI taxonomy): domain Eukaryota; kingdom Metazoa; phylum Arthropoda; class Insecta; order Hymenoptera; family Ichneumonidae; genus Exephanes; species Exephanes ischioxanthus. The sequence continues at coordinate 3,246,685 of OY294024.1, forward strand.
TATAACCGCGATTGTACTTATTTCTGATCGACTTGTGCTCGAGAAGTCTTCATGTTTTAAGGACTCTAGAAGCACGCCTCCTGAGGTTGTTTTGACAATTATAACTTATAACCGCTATACAACCAGTAGTTTTTGGCGGTTTTTCTACTAACCTTATAACCGTAAAAGTAGGCCAAATAAACAGGTACAAAAAGCTGCTGCTGCCGTTATTTTGAAAATTTTAACCGCGCGTTACCGGTTGTAAAATTTTTGTAGTTTTTCTACGAACTTTACGACCGCAAAATTATCGCTAATAACCCGGTACGAAGTGCTGCTGCTGTGGTTATTTTGATACTTTCAACTATAAAACTATCGATAGTACTACTTTTTCGTAGTTGCTGTACTCATCGTCCTACTGCAAAATCGCCGCTAACGAACCGGTAGAAAAAGCTGCAACTGCGGTTGTTTTGACAAGTTCAGCCGCATAAATACCGGTAGTACTAGTTTTACAGTTGTTCTACTTACCTTACAACCGCGAAATTACCGACAATAACCGGTTGTTTTAACAATTTTACTCGCTCAATCACCGGTAGTAACTTTTTCACGTTTCTTACAATCGCAAAATTTGATTGGTTTGCAGTATTGTTACTGAAATACGATAAGTACTGTGTTTATTAATCATCATATTATATGTGAATATGCATGTATATGGGGCATTTCACCAGAACTTTTCATGCTCTGACGCTGACCCCCTTCAATAATTGAAACAATTTTGCTTCCTCATAGAGGAAGCTTTGTTCTCATGAAAAAAAATTTCGAGATTTTAATAAAAATGTATTCAGGATGTTTCAAAAGATCGGAAAATCATATTTAGAAAAAATGTCTGGATGTATGTGTGCATGCGTGCGTGGGTGCGTGCGACCCGAAAAATTTAAACTCTTAAAACTTAAGAACGGCTTGAGCTATTAAGTTTAAATTTATATGGCGCCAAAGTTAGCAACGTTGATGGTGCAACGAAAATGGGTCCTATGTCGGTGACCCAATTCGATCAACTGACGTAGAACCTAACCTTTCGTGGATCATATTCTAAAGGGAAATATTAAGCTTGGCGTAAATTCTTGTAAATAAATATACTTAAAAATTGTATGGTCGTTCAGAAAATATGTTTATAAAAAACAACCTCTTAAAAAGAAAAAATCTGCCAAAACAGATGTTTATCAAACCAGTTTCTGAACAAAAAAATTCTTCCAAAAAGACGTTTATCAAAGCATTAAAAAAAAATATATGTGTATCAAAATCTCAACAAAAATAATAAAAAATTGAAAAGAAATCAAATCAAACCAGCCAAGTAGTAGTACATACAAAAAAATTCTTCAAAAAATATGTTTAGCAAAACAATCTAAAAAAAAATACAAGATGAAAAAAATCTTGACAAAAAAAAACTTGGCGTGCCAGTTTTTTTCCAATAGCTGTCGTACGTGGTTCATTCAAATAATCGAGGGAGAGGGAAAGTAACTGTAATAACTGCAGTAACTGTAATTGTAAAAAAAACCTGGCACGCCAAGTTTTTTTTTGTCAAGATTTTTTGCATCTTGTATTTTTTTTTAGATTGTTTTGATAAACATATTTTTTGAAGAATTTTTTTGTATGTACTACTAGGCTGGTTTGATTTGATTTCTTTTCAATTTTTTATTTTTTTTTGTTGAGATTTTGATACACATATATTTTTTTAATGCTTTGATAAACGTCTTTTTGGAAGAATTTTTTTGTTCAGAAACTGGTTTGATAAACATCTGTTTTGGCAGATTTTTTCTTTTTAAGAGGTTGTTTTTTATAAACATATTTTCTGAACGACCATACAATTTTTAAGTACTTGGCGTACCTTTTTACTTTTTTTAAAAAAGTATTTTTTTGCGTTGATTTCATCTATTTTTGACATCCAGTCATGTAGTTTAATTGATTATTACCAACATACTGGGAATAAACTGAATCATCTTCCTGTAAAATATATTCGTGTAACATTTTATTGTGATGAAAGGCACCTTCGACACCTTGAGTAGCTGCTCTTAATGCTCTGGACCTTCGAAGGCAGCTGTGTCAGGATCAGAAGGTGGTTTTCATCATGTGTAGCTGAAAAAAAACTTATCTCTCTCGCATAATGGATAAAGACATCTTTTGATTTTGACGCAGTGTGTCAGAGTGCGTCTGAAGTTCCAAAGCATCTAGGGCATCTGTATGTGGAGTTGTATATGCCTTTCGCCACTATATGCAACAAGTATATATAAAAATATAAATAATTTAAATTTTCACTGCGAACCTTCAATTCTTAAAAAAAAAACAGAATCATCGCTCTGTATTATTTGGACTTATATCGAAGGCCATGGTTTGCCAGTTCCGTCAGTAAAAGATTTATTCCCTGGTTTAGATACCTATACAAACCGAGGTAAATAAGTTCATGTTTTCCTGACGGAGCGTACATTCCATTTTTTTAAACTGAACCATCTTTCTGTCAAATATATTTAAAAATATCAATTTTTGACAAAAGCAACATTAAAACGAAACTTCAAAAATAGGTTAGTCATAAAAAGATCGAGGAATTAACTTTAAAAAAAGTCACATCCAACACATTATTATTTATTTATTTTTTATAATATGAATCAATTTTTTTACACGAGTTATTTTTATTTTTCATTCACGATACGTGAATGAAAATAAATACGTGATACGATTCGAACATCCCATATATTACATATCACACTTATTTTCTTAACAAAGAAGAATTTGTTTTGCTGAGCGATTAACCGAAGCGCGAAGTGCGCTGCGCTGATATACGACGAAATCCAAGAGAGATTGGTAAACAGAGACGGGTAGAGAGAAAGTGCCGCGCTGATGCGAGCATCCGAGAGAGATGAAAGATGAGTCAGCTGGCGGACGCATGCGCAGTAGACGCGAGGACTCACATCATATCACATCACAGGACAGGACACTTTTATAATATTTTCGGACCTCAAGAGGGACACGATGCCCATATCTCAGCATCTACCGCAAAGTTATGATCGGAACTGGGCGCGTTGGAAAGCTTGTGTCTTTATATATCAAAAAGTGTCGTCAGAATTCCGATCCGGTGCTTCGTTTCCGAGAAAATCGAGAAGCAAGAAGCCACTTCCGGCATTTTGGAGTATATATACTTGGTAGCGTCTCGTCAACTCGCTTAAAAACTTTTTTTAAGTACTTGGCGTCGAGACGCTACCGCGTCTCTTGATCAACGTATTGTAATTTTAAGATATTTCCAATGTATTTAGTACGCTAAAATTGAAAGTGAAAGTCGGAACTCGCAAGAAATCTTGCAACATGTACTCGTTCTGCAATTATTATTAAACCTGCAGCCGCTACTACCGGAATTAAATTTCTTAACCTTTCTGGATTATCAGAGAGTATGTGTAAATTTTCCCAATAGGGGTCGGCCAGTCGGAAAACTCATGGTAGCTGAAAAACGGCTCCAATGAAACAAATTTCCAAATAACGAATTTTTTCTGACCTCATGGGAGATCGCTACTACCTGAATTAATTTTTTTAAGCATTATGCTTTATTATAGAGTATGTGTGAATTTTTTCGATAGGGATTCTCCAGTCAGAAAACTCATGGTAGAGGAAAAAACTGCTCCAATAAAACAAGTTGTAGTAAATGTATTTATTGACAATGGTGTTTAGAATAATGGTGGTGGGACAGTTACAAACGATTTGCAATACACATAATGTCAATGGGCCATCGACCGAGGTCCTTCAGCCCAAGGTAATCTTTGGTATCCCGTGGGGCATTTGTTACGCTTATGATGATGAGGAGATTTTGATTTTATATTTTTATAAATATATATATACATTTTTTTTATACGTATGTGTGAGTGCCTTATTTTTTATTAACTTAAGTGTCGTTGTTCATTGATTCCAGAGTTTGAAGTATAGTACGGATGGGAAATTTATGCTTTGGTAGATCTTCCAATTGATTTATTGCGAACTGTTTTATAAGGTGCTTTAATCTATTTGAGATGGGGATAATGCCGGTTTTTTCGTAGAGTGAGGTGTTACGTGGGTTGAAGAGGGGATTTGACGGGTTTCGGATTCTTGTGATTCGCCTGAGTGCGCCTGTTTCGGCCGTTTTTATTTTTTTCAGTGCAGTTTCCTTGCAGTTTAGAAATAATGGGTGGCCATATTCAATTAATGGCCGACAGATTGATTTGTATATTTTAACTGCATGTTTTGTACGGATCTCTGCGTTTTTGAAGGTGATATTTCTGAAATGAGTGGCTCTGGCTGCTGGCTTGTTTTTGGCCTGTTGGAGATGGTAATTGAAGTTAAGTTTATTATCTATGTATATATCCAAATATTTTGCTTTTTGTGACGGCGGTATTTCAATATTATCCTGTTGTATTTTTGGTGAGTCGGGCTTGATTTGATGTTAAAGATAATGAGTTGTGATTTCTGCGGTTTGGGTTTTAGGTGCCAGTCGTTGAACCAGGCGTTTGCGTGGTTTACAGAGGTTTGGAGCGCTTCTATTGTTTCTGCTAAGCTGTTTTTATGTGCTATTAATGCAGTGTCATCCGCGAATTGTAAGGTGTATTGAGAGAGGTCTACCTGGGGTTTATTGGTGTATTGGTGATTGTAAATATCATGACAGTACACATTATATAGTAGTGGCGACAGGGGAGAGCTTTGCGGTACTCCATGTGCTGGATTAAATGCCTGCGATGTGTGATTGTCAATCCTAACTGACAGAGAGCGCGCCTCGAGGAAATTTTTTATTATTATTAGAAGATATTGCGGACACTCCAGATGGTGTAGTTTGTACAATAGGCCGTTGTGCTAGATATTATCAAGGGCTTTGGCAATGTCGAGAAACAGAACAGCCGATTTTTTGTTATTGAGCTTGCTGGTCTCCATGTTAGAGGTTAGTATTGTCAGGGCGTTCAGTGTCGATTTATTTGTTCTAAAGCCAATTTGGTAATTCGGTATACAGTGATCTACTGCTTTTTCTAGACGGACTTTGATTATTCTTTCGTATATTTTACCGATTGAAGGGAGAAGTGTGATGGATCTGTAATTTCCGACTATACTGTGGTCCAGGTTCGCTTTTGGTAGTGTTATAATACCTGATTTCCAGATTTTAGGAAAGATGCAGTTTTTAAGGCAGTAGTTATATATATCGATGATAAATTTATGTGTCCTCTCCTCTAGCTTTTTGATCACTACGCTGGAAACGTTGTCGATGCCTGGCGCGGCGTTCTTGCAGTGTTTAATGATTCCTCGGAATTCTTGGAGTGTCACTGGCTCTATTTCGAGTTCCGTATTACTTGGAAGGTTGAAGTGATTTTCGTACCAGTTAGATACCTCTCTGGAGTTTAGTGCGTTGAAGTGGTCGTCGTTAGTAAGTTGGTAGGTCTTGTCGAAGTGGCTTGCAAAGGCGTCTGCCTTAGCGGAGTTTGCTTCCAAGGTTTGTCCATCGACTAGCAGATTTGTTGTTAGCTTGGCTGGGTTATACTTGGAAAGCTTTTTTATGGTTTGCCAATAATTTTTACCTTTCGCCCGCGAAATCTCATCGCACGCCTTAAGCCACGAGTGGGTATTCAAATATAATTTTCTGGATGTTTTTATTGAATGTGTTAAGTTTCGTTTTGAATAAGTTGCATTGGTTGCGTTGATATTCACGATACAATTGTCGTTTGATTTTTATTTGTTGCACTATGAATGGTGGAAGTTGATGCGTGTGAAATTCTCTTCTCGATTTCAGCGAGTTCCTCTGGACTATTTCTCTAAGATTGCGGCTAAACGTTTCAATTAGCACTTCATTCATGTAGAAGTCGGCGTGACTGTCCAAGAGCGAGTTTAGCTCCCTGTTTATCTCTTCCATATTGGCATTGTTGAAGTTAAATTTTTCGGTTGGTATGTCGGTGATCGGGCTATTGGTGTCTATTTTTATCATTATGGCCAGGTAGTCTGATTCAATGTCTGGAATAGTCTCAATGTTTTTTAAGTGGTCTCGGATATTTTTAGTGCAGAATAGCAGGTCTAGGGTAGTGTCTCGATTGTTAGGCATTAGAAATGTAGGCGGAGTGTCTATTTGCACGAGATTTGATGATCGCGTGAACTCTGTTATTTGTTTCTTTTTCCTATTGTTTGGGTTGAAGTCACCCAGTAATATTGCATATTTGTATTGTTTACATTTTATAAAAATCGAGTTTTCGATTGTGGAGTTGTTGTGTACATATACAAGAAAGACCTGTAGTCGGTCATCTTGGAAGGGGAACGAGATATGGAGTGCGTCGTTTCTTGCATCGTTGATCTTTGGTGTGTTCTCTTTTCTCATTCTCGTACCTGGGTGAGCTTGGTAGATAGATCCGCCTCTGATGTTTCTATTAATTATGTTACCGTCGTAGCTACTGCCCAGTCCCTATACTTTATATTTGTGCTGCGGTCATGCTTAGTTTAAACAAATGCGGTATAGTTTATTCGGTTTTTTTTCTATGGTATATTTAATGATGTGATTTTTGTTTCTGTATCCATTAACGTTAGCTTAAAAAAGTTTACGGTCCATTATTGGCGGGTATCGCGAAGCTTGTTCCTTGAAGTGGTTCGGTGGGCGAGTGCGATTTGGGGTTGAGCAGGTCAGTCATTAGGATGTACATCCAGTTTACGGTGAAAACTGCGATGGTCTCAATATTCAGCTCTTTGATGAATCGTTTTTTGAGCTTTTGAATCAGTCCGTCTCGGTTTACATTTAAAGATTTATTAATTTTTCTTGTGTAGGTATTGACGATGTAGTTGTGTGCTGAGATGGTGGCATGGATGCAGCTGTTCTTAGTTATTGTCGGGTTCAGTGCTCCAGTTTGTTTATTTAGCGGTTTAATTTGAGTGTTTGGAATACCCTCGATCGGTTTTTTCGGCTGGAGTGGACACTTCACTGACCACGCCACGTGGTCGGTTGAATCGCATGCCGTGCATTCCATGCATAGATTTGTTGGGCATCTTCCGGTTCTATGTTCGCCGTTGCATTTGCTGCATATTACATTATTTGGGCAATTTGGTGTAGTGTGGGTGAACTGGGAGCAGTTGTAGCAGGCCTGCGGAATAGGTGACAGCGGTGTGTACTCGGAGAAGCGGTAAAATGTTTGTTTGTCAGGAAGAGTCCTTCGTTCATTAGCTTGTGAAACGATTCAGCGTGGCCCGTAACCACTCGTATCAGTTTTGTTGGTTTGGTAGACGCTCGTGAGATAATCCTCTTACAGAATCTGTGCGTGATGTTATTATCCGTGAGCGCTTGGCTGATAGTTAGATCGTCTATTTCAAAGTCCACTCTAGTAATAACGGCCGAACCTCTCTGGCGGAGTATTGGTTGTTCGTATTTTGGTGTGAGCTGTGGTTTGTGAGTAGCTGTCAATGACGTTTTTCTCGATAAGCTTGTTGAGCAGGAATGTCAGGCGATCCTGCGAGGTGTTGGATTTTAGTAAGAAGATTTTTTTTTGTCTCCAGTATCATATCTTTTGTGACGGAATTTTTTGGGGGTTCGCTCCGTCACACCGTCGCCAATGACGACCCCGCCTCAACTCTCGGGAAGAGTGCTGTCTTCCGAGTGTTTAGCGAGATTCCGCGATATCCTCGAAGTTTGGCATGTTCACGAGCCCGTGCTGCTGTTCTCGATTTCTGTTTTGTGTTTTGAGGGTTAGTCAAGTTATCGAGGTGAGGAGAAACCGTAAGATTCGAGTCGCGGTCAGAATATCGAATTTACCGTGGATCAGGGCCGATATGCCGAGCCACCCGGTACATTCGAGCGAACCCCCTTACGGCGAGCTACTACGAGCGATACAAAGGTTCAAACTGAATATTCGACGCTCCGTTTTTGGCATTCCGGGAAGAGTCGAAGAAGAATTTAAGTTTGTGTTTAGGTATACGTTTAAGTATGGAAGGCCATGCCGTCTGGGCTCGCGATCACCAAGCCGTCACGGATTGCCCGATCGCTGTTATCGTTAGACTTTTTCGAATTTAGATGTGTGTCTCGACCCGAAATGCCTGGAGAATATGTTCTAGGGATAGCCACTGCGACGGAGAGAAGATCTTAAGGGCAAACAACGACCCCTGTGAAGGACTGCTCCCGTGTATAAGTTACTGAATAAGTGTTATTATTCTGTTCTCGATTTCGAACGTTCCGGATGAAACCGGATTTCCCTGCCTCGCGTTAACCAATTTGTAACAACCAGCGGACCTACTTAAGATATATGTCTCGTTATTTGTCGCCTTTTCAGCAGTTAGTTCTCGTCCGGCTACCGTTGAGAGTGGAGCTATCTTCCGAGCTCCCGCCCTGCTCTCGACCTATGCTCTGGGCCTGTTATTCTGTTACCGGTTATGTTTCGATTACCTCTCCCGAAGGTAGCGTTCTCGGTCAGATTATCAGGGAGGACTCTAATTATCGTTACTGAATTACACCCTTCGTTATTAAGTTCCGTTATTTGTCATACCGAAATTACTTCTTAGCAATCCTCGGTGATAACGCTTCGACTAGGGGTATTCAAGGCCAAGAGTTATCGCGAGGAGCCTCGCGGCATTCTCGTACGGCGGTCCGCGGCTACGCTCTCGAAATAGCTGCCTATCGCTTTCTCTCTCTCTCTGATTCCCGTATGCTTTCGTTTGTTCCCGTGCTCCCGATTTCTCTACATCTTCGTTCTCGCTAATGACGATAATTTGCTACCGCTATCTCTTTCACGGCGTTCCGGTATCTAAGGGCTTGGGTTCGGGAATTACGCCCTCCTATTTTGTGTTATATGAGTCCGAATAAACTCTCCGACTTTCATGTTTAATTTTGCGTTGCGTAACTGAATTCACTCGATTGTCCACCGCCGTCCACGCCCTCTCTCCACGACCCGCATCCTGAGCGACTCGAGGTGGACCGCGAACCAGCTCCGCTGTTCCGAAGCCGTGCCTTCCGTTTAAGTTTCCGCGAAAATTAAGATCTCCGTTTAAGAGTCCGTCGGCGGTTTGTCGATTCCGCCGGATAATTAAAAATCGATTGGCGCCCAAGGCTCTCACGGTGACGCAACGGAGGGGCTAGGGCGACGGTGACGCAATATGAAAATATCCGGTCATACTTTAGAGATTAGCGTTAGCTTACTCCACTCTTTGGACAGCTCAAATCTTGACTTTGTTGTGGTTGAGTTGATGTAGTAGAGAAACTTGTATTCATTTTGATCTTTATCGTGTGAAGTGCCGCTGCTGACACCGACCGCCCCGCTTACCCTATTCCGTGAGTAGTCCTTCTAGTACGATGCTCTGGTAGCAGATGAGTCGTCTGACTCAGAATCGTCCGAAACTTCCCGTTTGCATGTTTTTTTCGAGGGTTTTCTCTTAGGCAAGATGAACCCGCCGGGTTCCTCTATTGCGTCGGTCTCCATGACCATTTTGGCCTAACCGCCTGGTACTGTTCACGAGACAATCACTGTGTATACACTTGGCACACGATTTGTAAACACGTCTGCACAGTTCAACGACTCTATCGAGAAAATAAAACAAATTTCGAAATAACGAATTTTTGCCTATCTAATGGAGGATCGCTACTGCCTAAATTAATTTTTTTAAACTTTATGCTTTATTAGGGACTATGTGTGAATTTTTTCGATAGGGATTAGTCACTCGGAAAATTCATAGTATAGGAAAAACTGCTCCAAGGAAACAAATTTCCGAATATCGAATTTTTTTGACCTCATGGAGAATCACTCTACTTGAATCAATTTTTTAAATTCATCCTTGGCACTTTATTGACTCAAGACGTTACTGCAAACCCTTGAGAAGCGAGGGGCCAAAAGGAATTTGGGAACTATTTTATTAGTGAATTTTTTAAATGGCGAGTAGACTGAAATTGGAGGCCGACAGGAGCTCCAATTCAGGGTGACAGGGTGTTGAATTCTGAGCGAAGTCAGAGTGTACTGATTTTGATTCCATTGACTCGCATACGAATGCCCTCCTCCTGCACGTACGAATATCTCCTGGGAGAGAAGTGTGGAGCGCAGTCTCGGGTATCCAAATCACGAAAAATTACAAGTATTAGAAGTGAGCCACAAAAAGCTTTCTGCATAGATTTCTGGATAGGCGCTTGTCTGCAATTTAACATTTTTCAATTTCCTCGTCTCGTTCAAGCGCAGCGTTGCTCATATTAGGCGGGAAATGGTTTAAAAAAATTGATTTCGAGTTAACGCATTAACAAAGCCGACGCGCTATCGTATATAGAGGGGCTATATACCCAATTTATCAAATTACTACGTGAAGTACCTCGTGAGATGGATCTAGGACTAAAATAGTGGACTCGACCTAAGGAAAAATGCCAAGATAATCTCGTGATTCTCGGGGTTAGTGTTAGAACAAAATGAGTCTTAGTACAAACCTGAGAAAAGAATATTGTCGGCGTTTAAGGAGAGCCAAGATTATTTCTATTAACTCTGCGGCTTCTAAATGATGATTTTGCGCTTCGTAGGTGCTTGCGAATTGTTGTAAAACCAAATTAGCCATCAATAAACCTCATAAAAAATAGCAGATAAAAATGCCATAGGTAATAAATACTGTATTTAAAAATATACAGTCATCGTCGATCTGTACAACGTACAATTCAATGTTAACTATAACGATTATATTTGTATTTACAACATAGGAGAACACTTTAATCATTTTATGCTACGATCTTGTTGCGATGGTTTTATACATGATTTTACATTTTGTAAGTGGATTGGAATATTTAACGAATATACGACAAACGTTTTGCCGGGACTAGAGTCAATATTGTTTAAACCGATATCGTTTTTTTGCTGACACGAATGCGAATCTGTAGATATATATATATATATAAACATGAGTATATTTTTTGTTACAAGATACTCGTTATTGTGGGCAGTCGGTCAACTGCATTCGCCAGGCGTAAATAGTAATTAAACTTGATTTGCGGATAAATTGACATAATTAACTTGTTAATGTGTCTATTATTCCTTCGCTCTCTGTTTTATCTGCAAATTTGTAAAAAAAAAAAAAAAAAAAACATTTGGTAATATTAAGAACATCGAGTCATTAGTCGAACAGCGAAGGATACAAATCGCAATATGAAAATTCTGTCCTCATCGACACAAGGAAAGTGCAATAATCGATTCTTCAGCTCTTGTCGAGCTTTCCAGGCGTCAAATTTATCTCCAAATGGTCTTTTTACGCTGTTACGTCCCGATCAGCAATTTTCACTTGATCTCGGTCAAGGAGAATTTACACCCTCCCTTTACACGTTATTCTGAGATGATGCTTTATCGAGCTTTTGGCCCTGTTTTGAACCTAACCTTTCGGGAAATAATTCGGGATAGGGCCTAGAGTGTATATATTTGATATTGAGTAAATTTTATTCGCGGTTAAAATTTGGAATTTACTAGATTTTAAGTGACGATTTTAAACTGGAAAAGAAAATTCTGGATGCTAACTCTTTCTATAGAATGGAACACGATACGCGGCTATCTCACTCTCTCGCGCGTCACCCTCGACGCACGACTCGCGACGATTCGCTATCACGCTCACTCACTGTTTTCTCCCGACCTATCCTAATATTTTAACGCGCACTGATATAGCTAAAATAAAATTGACCAACACGAATATATATTGTCCAAGGAAATATTCTAACCTTCCAGGAGAACGAACAAACGTCGATAACTAAACATTGACAGTTGAATATCCAGACGAAATGAATGTTTGAGATGTAGATGATAAATTTTCCCAACATACGATGTAGCTTAAATGGCTTTACCTCGGAATGAATGGTCAAATGAATCGATTGATGAATGATGAATGTCGATATCGGAATAGAACGTCCTTCCCAATCTGGATGAATATTCGAATCAGAATCGAATGATGACGATCGATTTCCGAAAATAACGTCCCTCCAAAATGCCGAATACTCGAATCAGAATCGAGTGATGATGACGATCGACTCCAGAAATGAACGTCCTGCCCAGATTTCAACGATGTAGATTGATGATTTCGATGATTAAATGACTTTCAGGAGGAATATACTCAAATTCGATGGAATGATTTGGAAAGATATGAATGATTTATTGAACCGAGTTAAACTTAACACTGATTTCAAAAGTTTTACAAGTCGATAATTCGCTAATTCCTTTGTCAATGATTATAAGTACAAAACAAGATTGAGGTCTGTGCCCCGGTCGCGAAGAAGTCGAAGAATAAGAAGTGCCGAATGGGCGGTGGGCGCGCGAATAAATAACCTCGGTGCCGGACACCCCCGCGTCACCGATGTCACACCCGCGCCTCGTCTCCCCACTCCCATCACCTGATTCCTTTCTTTGATTCACTAATTAAATATTACTAATTTCGTAGTTTCACAATAATTTTGACATCTTAATTTGTTATTACTTACATTTTATGGCGGATTTTATGAACATACAAATTTGAATGAAAGCTGTACGACCTTTCGTTGCGAAGTTAACATTAGTTGACACAAATTGTTATCTCTAATTATTTTCCGGAATTTCGGCGTTAATGGTTTTACATTTCTTCCCTATTTTACGTAATTTTCGATATTTTTCTTCATTATTTGCTATTTGATCATTTATTGATTATTTATTGTTTTTACATTTATTCCTTTTCCTTATTATTTTATTTAACTTCTATATTGAATGTTATCATGACGATATGACTTAATTTTCTTCCCTTACTTCTTGACTCTATTTTATTTCCCGAATCTATTATCAATTATTTCCAAAAATGCTATTTCAATCCCGTGTATTCGTCCCTTAAACTTGATTTCCATTTATTCTTTCCTTTATTATTTCAACTATGATAGTCCTGGACTATAACGATGATCTAGCATTCATCGATATTCACTGTCCAGGAGGTGCTGCACTCATTACGCCCAACGGTCGCTCTCGGCATCGTGCCCATCGTGACACGCGCCGTACAAGCAGGCCTATGTTCGACAACTGTGAGGAGCACTCCGCCGATATCCTTATCTGCATATTTGCGCCTCAGGTTACCGACTCTCATACGGTTGACTTGCTTCGTACAGTCACCTCTGTACATCAACCTATCTCACCTGAAGGCTAATTATTTTTACCAAATGGATGATTTCTCCATTTGGTATTTTATTTATTTATCGATACTTTGAATTCGACAAATTAAACAATGGCAAGTTTTCCAATTTTTATTTTTAACTGAATAATATATTTCAGATATTTGGTTAATTATGTTCGAAATATCTCGGGAAAATTCATAGGACGTAACAACACCAAGACAATCCATATAGTACATGACGTACACACCGCACTTGTAGCTATCTGTTTGCATTGGTCGACTTTTTACTTCATCCTTGACTTGCCAGTGTATTTCGCACAGATTATTTTTCGTATACTTACTGCATTCCGACAAATATTTTCTAAAAGCTTTGACAACTCTGTCTCGGTCTAGACCGTCTGATTGTACTGAATCGATATATATAATTGTTTGTTTTTCAATATTCAAAACTAAAAGCCTCTAATGTTTGTCATACAAATATGGTAAAAGAACTATTCCCTTAATCTCGCCCACAATATTGTACATTGGCCATTGTTTATACTTTTTCTTGTTGAAACAGACAGTTTCAACAATGGAATTGGAACTATCTGTAACGATGATATCGCATTGTCAGGTTCGATTAATTTCGAATCTCGTGACAGATCAACTGCAAACTGCAGCATCCATCAATTCGTTTACTTTTCCAAATCCGGTTGCATTCAAATCTCTCGTTACTTCGCCTTTTTTTTTTGGGAACTGGTCGCGTTCGAATGTTTCGTAACTTTGTTTACTTTTCCGGGCTCAGTCACACTCGAATAATTGTTGACCCTTTTTACTTTTCTCGGCCCTGTACCTTTCGAGTCAGTTCTTAATCTTTTTTCTTTTTAAAGTCCAGCTTCGTTTGAATCTCCTTTTAACTTTTTTTTACTTTTCTCAGCCCGTTTGAATTCAAATGGCTTGAACTACGTTTTCGTCGTGAATCAGCGTGGGATTTTTTGGCTTGCCAGTTCTTAGTAACGAGTGGGTCGTCTGGTTCAAGATCACCTATGTCGCCTTTTTTTCAAATAATGAACGACTCTTCTCTGCGGTTCCAAAAACTCATTGACGTCAAGGGCGGGGTAAGGTATTAATTTTTTTTAATAAATGTATAATATCTCAAGAATATTGTGTTAAAATTTCAAGTCGGTCGGAGCAAAATTAACGAAGTTATGAGTATTTGAGCGCAACCCAAAAAAATTGGGTTGCGGCGAAATTTGTTGACCAATTTTTTTTTTCATCAATTGGTTAATAACATTTTGGAATTATTATTATGCAAAATTAATGTTTTGAGTACCTCTAATATGTATGAATTTTTTCAGATTTTTATACAATCGAGAAGTGTTCTCAAACTCATGTGAAATGAGCGCTAAGCGACCAAACTCTTCGCGTTTTTCAAAGCGTTTTTCTGAAACTTGTCATATTTGAAGTCCGTGTTCACGATAACTTAAAATCTACTGGACCAATCGTTTTGAAATTTTGCACAGTACTTCTTCACAGAATTCACCAGGTATTGTCGAGAGCTTTTTTGTTTTTTTTTTAATAATTACTAATTTTTCAACAACAAATAAGCCGATTTTTTTAGCGAAAATCGGTTGTTTGGCTCCCAAGTGCTACGAAAAATTGAAAAATCGAAAAAAAAAATCCTCTCGTCCTTGCCTCGAGAAACATCTCCTTTAACGAATGCATTTTGATTTTTTTGTTTCGGATGATTCTGTTGCGAGTTATGATGAACACCGCAAATCAACTTTTTTTCGAGGCGCCTCCGGAGATTCATTGTCACTCGCTCAATTTTGAATATTTTGCAATGAAAATTCAGGAAAATGTTGTTCAAATGTTATATTATTATATGGAAATTTACTGAAAAAACGAACACTATCTGTATCGCCAAAAAAAATCTTAAAAACATGCCCTTTTTCACCGAATTAACCTTACCCCGCCGTTAATTCTATTGCAAACTCTGCTTTTATATTCGCGCCTGTCAGATACGAATTGACCGATTTGTAGATTTTTCTCGTTCCTCAGAATTTCGTGTTTTACAATTCTAAAGTAACCTTCGACGTTCGAATTACTCAATTTCGTCGT
Organism: Exephanes ischioxanthus; assembly: GCA_958510785.1. NCBI lineage: Eukaryota > Metazoa > Arthropoda > Insecta > Hymenoptera > Ichneumonidae > Exephanes > Exephanes ischioxanthus. The sequence continues at coordinate 3,261,859 of OY294024.1, forward strand.
ACCCGGCATAACTTCACATAAAAGCAATCCCGACCACATAGGTGCGTATGGCATATACGACCTAGTTATGTACTCTTGTGTCTTGATCCGCTGCCAGGTTATCTTGTATCTGTACGCATTTTTTTAAGTAGCGCATATAAAAGGGTGAATTTGCAAATATCGATCCACCCGTTATGTCCATGTCTTCTTCTTCGTCTTCCGAGTCGCTATCGTCTTTCTGGGGTGAGTCTATTAATAACTCTTTGTGGACGCTGATATCGTGTACATCGTACAGCTTAACCATTGCACTAGATGCTTCGCTTGAAGACGTAGTGAGTAGGACGGTGACCATTTGTTCATACGCAACTTCAAGAGCTTCGATCGATGTACACTGTAACATGATACCAGTACTTTCCAAGATTAACCTTTTTATGTTCTTATACAAAGCAAAGTTTCGGTCAATCGTTTTGGACACACGATACTGAAAGTGCGAATAGCAGTTGTGCACTAATACGATATCGTTGGGGAGATCGCGTTTACCCGTAAGAAAATCGCATGCTTGTTGCAAATACCCGAAAATCGTTATGCCATTCTGTTCTATTTGGTTATTCGTAGAAGCTTTATTAATACCAGAGAGATAGCTTCGATACAATATATCCGAATATTTGAACGATCCAAGTCGTGTGAGCTCCTCGGAAAGACTGGACTATCGTTACCAAAACAAGACAAAAGATATCCGGTTTTCCAGACTGTCAAACATGGAAAACACGTCCCGACTCGGATACATAACACATTCCATTGTCTTAAGAGGGTGTGCATGGAAGCCCAGCTCCAATCGACCACAACTACAGAAAACAATGGCCATTTCGCTTTCTCTTGCGGTACAAATTGTTTATATTTGGGTAATAATAAACCGATGGATGCGATGTTTTGTTCGGCGCTTAACATTTCGAGAACAGGTATCGTAGTCTTCGCTTTGTTAATGACCATTGCGCAATATAAAATCTTTTTCTCATCAAGCCGTTCGTTCTTTTGATTTTGAAGGCTGGGCTTTCGAACCACCGATCCTGTCGCATCAAAATATGCAACCTTATTCTCTCGATGTACAATACTGAGTTGTTCTCTCGAATATAGATGAGCATGCAGTGGAAGACCTACCCTCCGTATGTAGGGGTCACTAGTCTTTTGATCGTCTACATGCTTCTGTACGATGTCAGACAAGTCGGAAGAACAAATTTGTACGTTATTTTTTGTTCGCTTTTCCGATCGAGCTTTAGCATAAGTGTCTCTTCGTCGCAGCTCTTGATAATTTCCCTCCCGAGCTAGGTGTGAATCAATTGTAGCAACGACCTTATCAAAGTGGACTGTCGGCAAATAGTGTTCCAACCGTTCTGGCACCAATCTCCGCTCTTCTCCTCGTAAATGTAACAATTTCGCCTCACCATCGTGAACGACTTTTTCTTTAAAATCTGTGGCATTAATGACTACAGTAGCATCCACTTCGTCGATGTCAGCGATGACATTATTTAAATTAAAGCGTTGATTGTGGCTCGAATATATGCACCGAGCATACGCCACGATGGACAGTGTATTTCGTCGAATGAGTCCATAATATTGCAAGACACAAGATTGGCTATAAGCATCGTGCATGATCAATCGCATGTACTTACGAATCGCATCATTATTAACTGTTCGGGTATCACCTGTACTCGTACGCCGCATCCACTCACGTTTAGATTCGTCGTATTCTAAGTACGTTGCTCCTGGTTTCAGGAAGAAGAGCGCTGACGGTACGACATATTGTTTGCCGATGTATCGGAAAGGATTGGTACTATTCTCTTTACGCGGAATTTGCGGCGGAAGGTCAACTTTTGTAAATTGGACTTTGGCATCCTCATCAATTTCCATCATGGACATTACGACCTCGGTGTCTGAGCTATCCGATAATGCGTCGTCTAAGTTTTTTGCAAGATATTCGCTTTCTCGAGAATACGTTGAACGAACTGATAGTGTTGGCGATTGTGGAGACTTTGCATTAGTACCGATTCCGGAATCGTTCTCTGTGTAATGAATAGTTTTCGTAGCGTTTCGATTTTGTACACTGTGTAACGTTTGGAGATCTTGTGTATCACGATTGACCCGTTCGACACCGTCATACAATTCCCGAATGCCAATAGAACAGAGCGAAGATTCTTGTTCAGGATTCACTTTCTCACCCTCATCTTCGTGTAACCGTTCGACTATCGTGGCATTCACGGTGGATCCATTGTTTGATGTGTCGATCGTGAAAATTACTTTTTTTTTCTGCAGCCGAAACCTCATTATCGCTACAAACTTCCAGCGTTCCATCCAGATTCACGGTGTATGTTTGCATGTCGGTAATATCGTCAACCATGACATCCTCAATGCTTTTACCCCAATCCGAGTTTTCTCGGACGCACGAAGTAATGTTCCCTTTGACTGAACCGTCTTCGACATCTTCGACTGAACCGTCTTTGACATCTTCGACTGAGCCGTCATGGACATCTTCGACTGAATCGTCTTTGACATCTTCGACTGAATTGTCTTTGACATCTTCGACTGAATCGTCTTTGACATCTTCGACTGAATCGTCTTTGACATTTTCGACTGAATCGTCTTTGACATTTTCGACTGAATCGTGCGATATTTCTTGAAAACGGCTTTCCTCATTCGCGAGCGATGAATCATCGCAATCGTCCGGATCAGCGATACTTTTTGAAACGTGAAGGCCATTTTCAACGGGATTACGTAAATCACCCTCGTTTTTGGTCCACATACTGCGGAACCGTAACAAAGTTTTTTTTTGTACTTCGCTTTTTTTGCTTCAGGCAGATCTATAAATAATAATTTCTTTTAAATTCAAAGACCATAGGATCGAATAAAGTTTGAGACGAAGCTTGTACAACGAAAAAAAATTGACATAAATGACACAGCCATGTTGAAGTTGCAAAGTACGTTGCAACTTTTTTTTTCATAGTATTGAAAAATGTCTGTATCCCATAACATTGAACGATAAAAATGTTCCGCGAAATTCGACATTTTCAAGTTTGTTGTTGGTTTTAGCTGTCTTTCCGCCGCCATTGTCATCTTCTTGATTTATATATATTGTAACGGGACGCCCTACCCCCCGGTAGGTCTTTCCACTTTCCGCGAGATGGCGAGTCGGCGGAGCTCTCGCGCAAGCGAAGTGTTCCCTGAGTCGCTGTAAAGGCTCTACCTATCCCTCCCTCTAGGTCCTTTCCCATCCTCACGAATTGACCACAACCTCTTCGAGGTAACTCCAAATGGAGCCTCGTCGTATTATTTTCTAGACTGCGTAAGCACGTATGTCTCGGCATACGTGTCTCTGAGCATAGTAGGCTCCCAGTCAGAGGATAGTATTCGGCCTTGAACTCCGGATTGACTTTTAGTCTCCGAATTGCAAGAAAGAAGAAATCCTTTGACTTTCCTAGTTCCCTTCCGCCATGTGCGCAAGCGTGTAACTAACGCTATCGTCTCATTGCGAGTCGATCCTCCTTTATGGAGAGTGCGTTAATTAACGCTATCGTCTCATCATGAGTCGATCCTCCTTATGGAGAGTGCGTTATAGAGGAGTCAGCAATCCAGCTGCCTCCTCGAATCGGGCTCATGTGGCGCGAAATCCCGTCCTCCACACCTTATCCTGCCGGTCCAGTACCGAACTCTTACCTTCCATTTGGAAGAAGACGATCTAGAAGATCGTGAGTTCGATATTCCGGTCCTCTGGAATATCGAAACGTTTCAATATATATGAGGCATTCCATATCAATTCAAACACAAAAAAAAAAAAAATCCCAAAAAATTTCTAAAAATCGGGATAATTCATTCGAGTTTCAAACACCAAGTTTGAAATTTTTTTGGAATTTTTTATGACGAAATATTGCAATTTTCTTAATTTTAATGAAAACAATAATATCTCGGGAACGGTTAGCCGTATCAAAAATTGTAAAAAACGAAAATTTGCGGTTTTTGATGACCCACAAGAAAAAAATTTATTCAAATTTAATTGAGTAAGTTTAGACCACATTTTACCGCAAAATCATCGAAAATATTTTTTTTTTACGGGAAGGACACTCGATATCGTCATAAGAATAATTTTCTCACATTCTGTAAGTGAATAACGAACGTTCAGTATTTTTTTTATCATGGGATGCGCAATCGCTCATAAGTTACAGCAGTTTCCATTTTTTAAATCGCATATTAGATTATAGTTCGATTTTCAAACATCAACTTGATTTGGTCGTGTGTTACAGGAGATCAAATTTGTGTTTGTATTCTGTGAGAGAAAATTATAGTTTCGTTAGAATACAAAAGGATTAACCGATATTCGCAGCAATTATCCGACTTCTTAAAAAAAAAAAAAATTATTTTGAAGATATGAAGCTTTTTTTGCATTTGATGTATTTGCAATATTTTTTTCTCAAGGAAAGACAATCGTTTTTTTATTTAAAAAAATTTCCCCGAATTGTGGATGTGACGTCCTGCCTCTTCTCACCAAAATTTACATTCTATGATTTTCGTTTTTAATCATTGTAAGTATATTAAATTCACTTTCGATTTTTACTTAATTTACCAATGTCAAAATTCAACGCGTTCGATCGTTCCCACGATCGAACGGCGCAAATCTTCAAATCACGCCACCGGACGTTAATATCGAATTTCACCAACGAATATCCGCCCGCGATCACGCGAGGGCGTCCGTCGATGCCGACTCCCGGAATCGCGGAGTTCCCAAGGCCTCGCTCGCGCGTGGCGGGCTAATTCAGCAATTTTGGGTCGCTTGACGACAATTATCGTCAAGCGAACCGGTTAGTTCAATGCAGTCAGTCTTACTCGAAACTCGTAACGGTACAGTCGACGAGCTGGTCATCTACCAGACTCGTCTCTACACGAAACACTTTAACTTTAAATGAAAACTGTTTAATTATCCGTTTTAACCTGGTCCGAATCTTTGTAACACCAAGCTGAAGTTGATCAATTTTATATTTGAATAAACTCGGATTTTGAGCACATATACCCGGAACAGAATACTTATTCCTTTCGGAGGACGAACCCCATCAATATTTTGTAGTCGCGTACATGTCTACCCTTCAAAGCCACCTCTGAGGTTCACCGATCAAGGGCCCACCTCTGAGTCGCCCGCGTACATGTTCCAATTATACCACTGAGACGCCGGCGTCCAAGTTAGTCGCAATCCCTTAGATCGGTGGGCACAAGTCGCTACTACGACCCCTGAGACGTGACAGTGGATATGAAAAACGAATGTTCGGTATTTTTTATTTTATGGGATTTTCAATCGGTAATATGTAATTTTACCGATTTTATTAATAGCTTTTTTTCAGGACGATTTTTTTTTTTAATAGGTCGCTTTACGCTCGCCAGTCGCTTTTAATATCCATTTATCATCAGTTCGCGCATAGGAACTAGATCTCTCCGACGCATTCTACTCGTTCGTTCAACAACGCAATTTGTTGTACTCGTTATCAAATGTACCGTGGGCTTTCGTCAGATAAATCTGCGTTTTATGTGTCCAATCTCGTCTCTATATTCCTAATTTCGTCTGTTAGCAGAATACAATAGTACAATTAGTACAACTTGACAACAAGTGCCCTGAATTTAATAAAGGAATATGAACTTTAAACAATTTTAACTGTAACTTATGAGCGATTGCGCATCCCATGATAAAAAAAATACTGAACGTTCGTTATTCACTTACAGAATGTGAGAAAATTATTCTTATGACGATATCGAGTGTCCTTCCCGTAAAAAAAAATGTTTTCGATGATTTTGCGGTAAAATGTGGTCTAAACTTACTCAATTAAATTTGAATAAATTTTTTTCTTGTGGGTCATCAAAAACCGCAAATTTTCGTTTTTTACAATTTTTGATACGGCTAACCGTTCCCGAGATATTATTTTTTTCATTAAAATTAAGAAAATTGCAATATCTCGTCATAAAAAATTCCAAAAAATTTGAAACTTGGTGTTTGAAACTCGAATGAATTATCCCGATTTTTAGAAATTTTTTGGGCATTTTTTTTTTTTGTGTTTGAATTGATATGGAATGCCTCATATATATATATATATATATATATATATATCCGCATGGAAGGTACATATAAACGTGCGTTAATTCAAACATCGGTACGCTATTTTACCCTAACACAAATATATAGTTTTCTCGAGATCCTGTTATTGGTTAACGTACTTAAACTGAGTTAAAATTGGACCGTTTCGATTTTATGAGGCGCAGACATTTTATTATGTTACGAAAAAAGCAGCAATAAGGGAGCAAAAGGTAACCAATATCGTACCTTTTTGCCAAGAGAGCCTGGCCCTTTCGACGTAAACGAGATCTCAGCAAATTCATGAACGCTCTCGGTAATGATCGTTGCCAAACTTTGAATGTCGGTAGCGAAAACGTTTCCATTCGCGAACCGCATTAATGAATGGCATTTACAAACGTTGATGACGTATTGAAGGTTGCACAATGTCAGGGCATATGAGAAAATCACAGAGATAGTTTCTATGGTAACGAATAGCAGTCTCATATTTCCACAGACTCCCTGACCATGCAGGAAATGTTAAACATTAATTCCAGTACTAGCGAACCTTGATAAAATAAGCTATAAGATCTTCGAGGAACAAGTAGTGTGCGTTCGAATGTATAACCCGAATTAAAAGAGTGCATCCATACGCTTTAAGGATGCAGCAGGATCAAAAAATGTATACTAAATTCATAAAAAAAATTGACAAGTAGTAGCAGGGCTCAATGAAATGCGAAAATAAATCGATATTCAAAAACTTGAAGCAGCTTTTCAGTAACCAAAAAGTTTCACGACTGAAAAACCTTATTAAAGATGTACATATACTCTATGATAATGCAAAAAGTATTTAGAAACATCTGGTATCGATCATCCATGATATCGGGAAAAACATTCGAACAAATTCGAAAATTTGTTTCGTTGAAGCAGTTTCCCCACTACGTTTTCCGACGGAACAAACCCCATCGAAATAAATCACACATACTCTCTGATAATGCTGAAAGTAATGAAAATGATACAAGTAGTAGCGATCCTCCATGGGATCACAAAAATATTCGATATTCGGAAATTTGTTTCGTTGGAGCAGTTTTTCAGTTACCATAATTTTCCGACTGGCCAACCCCTGATAAGAAAATTCATACAGATTCTCTGATACTCCAGAATACTTTAAAAAAAATTAATTCAGTTAGTAGCGATCCTCTATGAGGTCAGACTCGATTCGATATTTGGAAATTCGTTTCGTTGGAGCAGTTTTTCCTTTACCATGAGTTTTCCAATTGGCCAACTCCTATTGAAAAAATTCACACATACTTTCTCATAATGGAGAAGGCTGAACAAATGTATTCAGGTAATACCGATCCTCCATGAAATCAGAAAACATTGCGACATTCGAGAACGCGTTTGGTTGGAGCAATTCCCCGCTACCAGCATTATTCCGACTGAACAACCCCCATCGAAAAAATGCACACATACTCTCTGATAAACCAGAAAGCTTTAAAAAATTAATTGAGGTAATAGCAATCGTTCATGAGATCAGAAAAAATTCGATATTCGGCAATTTATTTCGATGGCGCAGTTTTTCAGCTACTATGAGTTTTCCGACTGGCCAACCCCGATTGGAAAAAATCACACATGCTCTCTGATAATCCAGAAAACTTAAAAAAATTAATTCAGGTGGTAGCAATCCTCCACGAGATCAGAAAAAATTGCGACATTCGAGAACTCGTTTGCTTAGGGCATTTTCCCGCTACCACGATTTTTCCAAACAAACAACACCTATCGACAAAAATGCAGACATACTCTCTAATAAAGCATAATGCTTAAAAAAATTAATTCAGGTAGTAGCGATCCTCCATTTGAGCGGAATAAATTCAATCAAGGAAATTTGTTTTATTGGAGCAGTTTTTCAGGTACCATGAGTTTTCCGACTGGCCAACCCCTATTGGAAAAATTCACACATATTCTCTGATTATGCAGAAAGTTAAAAAAAATTAATTCCGGTAGTAGCGATCCCCCATGAGGTCAGAAAAAAATTCGATATTCAAGACCTCGTTTGGTTGAAGCAATTTGTCCGACACAACGATTTTTCCGACTGGACAATCCCTATCGAAAAAATACACACATACTCCCTAATAAAGCATAAAGTTTAAAAAAATTAATTTAGGCAGTAGCGATCCTCCATTAGATAAGAAGAAAATTCGTTATTTGGAAATTTGTTTCATTGGAGCAGTTTTTCAGCTACCATGAGTTTTCTATTGGGAAAATTTACACGTACTCTCTGATAATCCAGAAAGGTTAAAAAATTTAATTCAGGTAGCAGAGGCTGCAGGTTTAAGGTAGTTCGGTGATGAAGAACTTTTGCAAAAAGTATTTTTTTTTTTTTTCATATTGAAAGATTGAAATCTCCCGAATCGATTGAGCCCAGAAGAAATATAATCGACCGTGCCGTTCCCAAGATGTTTAATGTCAAAGTTGAATGGTTTTAACATTGGTCTTATAGCAAAAGAGACGTTTTTCTACGAATAACACGAGTTTGCAAAAAATATTTTCCAAAAAATGTCCTCTTTCCACCATACCGGTGGAAAGAGGACACTGTAAGGAAGCCTATACTTGAAGGTGAACATGATCCACCGTATAGTTTTTTAGAAATTAATTCCTAAAGTTACGTTTTCGGGACAAGCGGTTTCTTTGACGACTCGAGCGTGGTGACGCAGCAACGTTGCACGCTCAGATTGTCGTCTGCTCGTAAGGAGCGGTAGTATACGTTTCACGTAACGCTAGGTGAGCGTGCGCGCGCCAATTCGTACGACAAATTTGAATGTCGAAGATTTTGGGAAACTGTGTTACTATGAGTGTGGCAAATCAGTATTAAAGCTGAAAATGGAATAATCAGGTATACATATAATACACTATAATGGATATGAGGGAGGGGGAAGAGTCAGGTTCAATTCAACGATTGACAAAAATTTAAGTAAAGAAAAATAATGAGCTTTATTTATCCTCTTTGCGGCGATTCGATTTATATTAGGGCGCCAGCCGCGTACTGCGACTCGAGATCGTCCGCAAAATTATATTCTTCTCGGAATAAATGACCGGTAAGGTAAGCGGCGTCAAAATACCACTTATGTTTCCAAATACAGAGTACTAATATCGTCCCCCGAATCACAAGCTACTAATACGGTTTGGTAATCAGTACACAAAAGCAAAGAAAAAGGAAAACAATTAATTACAAAAGAAATATCGAATTTATATTCAGCGCGAACCGAACAAAAACCTCGGCGCTCAGCTTACTCGCGTTCACGCGCTACGGTCTGTCGCGGCACTTGACGCGTCGATCGGCGATAATCACAAAATAATAGAAAAAGGGGACTAGCGGGGAGAGGGGTTGACTAGCTCGGGATTTCGTTTATAATCGGGTAATCATCTCTCAGGGTCGCGAGGTTCTCGACCTCGACGCTCTTAGTTATTACCCCGTTCGCCTACGGTGACTTATTGCTAATTGAAACACTATTTAATATCGGGGAAATATATCGCGAGGGCACTGCCGCAACACCGCGAGGGCTCTATATAATGCACTGGGGGGGGGGGGGGGGGGATAAGGTGGTCGTACCGAAAAAGCGTGGAGCCGGGAGGCTACTACGCGCGTGGGAATCCCACGGCCGGTTTTCCGGCAATTTCTATATGAAAAACGACTCACTGGGGGAAAATTCTCGTATGGAACGGTTCACGGAATAATTGTGTACAAATCCCGTACTCACTCAGCGCTCTTTCAATCCTTATAGTACGCAATTGATCCAATTTCGTCCTCGCTCGATACTCTCTCGTCCTTTCACACTCGACAGCTCGTCACGAAGTGTCGAACATGGCGTCGATCGCTGCCTCGTGTCTCTTCTCGGGAAGAAAGTCCGGCTTGGTCGGCTCGGTGGGCGCAGGGCATTGTGATTGGCTGATAAACGCAGCCGCAGGGTCCCGATAGATTTTGATATTGATTGCCCAAGGCCTCGGATCCTCAGCCAATGGGGAGCAGTTTCTCCCCCAGGGCTACGCGGGATATTCAGTCGATCCTGTCGCTCGATCGGCCGTCCGTGAAGTGTCATGGCGGCCCCCATGGTACTTCCACAGTGCGGGACGAGTGTTGTGGTGTTCGCCCTGGGAATCCAAGAGGTGTGCCTGCGGGGCTCGAGCGATTCCGGAGCTGGTAGGCTCGCTTTCGAGTCGAGCACCCGGCTTCCATTCCCGAACCGACTCCCCATCGTTTTGGCCGAGGGGAGAGGTTAGGGATCCGGGGGCCTCGTTCGCCCATCGGGAAGGCCTCGACGGGGACAACCACGGCTACGAAGACGGACTATTCGTCTGCTGAAGTGCTGGCATAGCGGCAGGTAACCTGCTCTTGTAGTGCTGTCGCCTTTTCTTGTGAAGGATCCGGACTCACCCTGCGTCGTGCTCTTTTTTCAGATTCTTCGCTGTCTTGGCCGGGAGGGAATTTGGCCTCGTCCCCTGGGAGTGAGTCGTGGTGTGATAGTGGCTCGGTGTCGGTTCCGTGGAGTTGGTCTCGGGCAGGATCTTCGTGGCGGCGGCTTAGGGCTAAGTCGCGGTACAGAGGTTCGGTTCGTCGGAGGGTTGCGGCAGCCTTCGGACGAGCTGGACGTCTTGTTATAACACATATAAAAAGAATTATAGGTAATATCATTTTATCGTATTCTGTTAATTCTAACATAATGCCTAAAGTACAAATTAATTATACTATCTTTACGTCTACTTTATTGTAGTTGATGGAATTTCATTAATTAATGAAATTCAAACACGAGATGAGAACTGTTATTCCATTGAAATCTTGTTCTAACAGACAGGTATTATAAAACCAACATCATGGAAAGTAAAGAGCAAAAAGAACAGGAGGTGGGCGGAGACAATATAATCAGTAATGTATGTCAAATGTTTTAAAATAATTTATTTTAAATCTTTTTTTATTTATGTATATTTCTTGTTGCACTCAATTTTCCTAAACTTAACGCCCCAACAGGCAAGAGAGTTCAAACGATCGCAGCTGCGGAGGTCGATATAGGTTCTGATGACGAACGCCCGTAACATCAAACGGTGTACATCTTTCGTCTGCACCTACAAAATAATAAATTAAAATAAATTAATGTGTTAGTCTATGATTATAATGTATATTCATTCTTTTGGCATTCATCCATTGGTATCATTTCCTGTGTAAAAGTTATTGTTATGTTACAAAGCAAACACGCCGTTTTTACAGATAGTCCATATAACATACAATACCAGTCGAGGCAGCAAACCCGGTGTATGGCAAACGCAAATTACTGTTATACAGCCTCTGATGCAGAAGATTTTTCTACTCCAAACCCTCTCTCCTTGTTCGACGAAGCAAGAAAATCGGTGACTTTATCTATAATCTTTTTGTTCGATGTTACGAGGGGTTTTCCATCGACACTTACGGCCAGACAGAGCTTGACACCCTCAGCACCCGATCAATTGTACGCATCACAAAGGTTGCAGATATTTATACCGGCAGCAGCAATTTTTGATATCATATTCTTTGATATATGATCTTTCAGACCCTGAAGACTTTCGAGACATTGCGTTTTCTTCTTTGCAATCGCTGACCGTTGCAGTAAAGTCTGCAGTCCCAGAGCTGCGGCCGCAATGGCTGTATCATTTACTTTAAAATGATTTAGTAAGCCGTGTAGGATCTGGCAGTCAGTTAAGGCAGTATGAGAACCAGCTATAATTCTCTCCCATCCATCGCCCTTCAGATATAATTTAGCTAACTCTTCTTGTTTTTTAACTTTTCCTTGACCGATGAGTGGAATTGTATCGCACACTCCGTACACACTTTGAACAAACCTTTCGAAGAGACCGAGTCCTTGTAGCCAATGCATGATCCGTGGTGCGTCGAAGCGTACTATATTATGTCTCAGCAGTAGCGCCTTTGGACCGCATTCTCCCAGGAAGCGTAGAAATTCTTCGGCTACTTTTCTTGGAGGAGTCGTCGTTACTACCTGATTGTAATGATGAAACTCTCCTCCAATTACTGATAACCCCGTTTTTCGGCGGATGGCAATTCATTGTTTGAGAAGGTAGCATGTACCGTGCGAACTCCTGATCCCCATACTTTGCTGCGATTTGTACAATGTCTGCAGTAGATGCCAGACCGGTCGGTTCAATGTCAACGATAACTCGCAGACTGTCTTCACGGAGAGGGTTGTCGACTTCTGCTGTTATTTCGATAGGAAGACCGACACCTATACCCGACTGATACGTGATCCCTTCTCTGCTCTCTCGTGCTATGATGAATCGTTGCCTTTTATTTTTTAAGAAACATCTACGGCGTTTCGCTTCAATTGTCATACTTTCACAGCTACTACTTGTTGCAGGGCTGCTCGTCGTAGTCGATATTGTTCAGCGATCATTCCTGGCGGCAATCCAGCATCGACTCTTACATCAATGATGAGTGTAGCCCCAAGATTCTTTTGACAGACTGCTGCTGCCACTCGGAAAAGGATAGGACGCGAAGATGCGTAATGCCTAGACTTCGGTGCTCTGGTAGCCACCATATGGTTAAACGATTCATTGAGTTGAGATGATCCTCCCGGCGCAACTTTTAACACCCAAGATGTAAACTCCATCAGGACTCCATGAAGTGCCGATTGCAAACTTTTACTCGTAAGAGGTTTTCCCGTCGGTAAACTCTTGAACGAGTACTCTTAATTGTCTTTGGCCTCACACCAAGTGCCGCAATTGCTATGGGTTCCAAATACGTGGTCTGAAATGCTTAAGGGCGGGGTAAGGTAATAAACTTTTTTTTTGCTTTTTTTTAATGAATGTATAATATCTCAAGAATATTGTGTTAAAATTTCAAGTCGATCGGAGCAAAATTAACGAAGTTATGAGTATTTGAGCGTCTTAGGTTGCAGCGAAATTTGTTGACCAATTTTTTTTTTTTTTATGAATTTGTTAATACCATTTTGGAATTATTATTATGCAAAATTAATCTTTTGAGTACCTTTAATATGCATGCATTTTTTCAGATTTTTATACAATCGAGAAGTGTTTTCAAACTTATGTGAAATGAGCGCTAAGCCACCAAACTCTTCGCGTTTTTCAAAGCGTTTTTCTGAAAGTCATATTTGAAGTCCGTGTTCACGATAACTCAAAATCTACTGGACCAATCGTTTTGAAATTTTGCACAGTACTTCTTTACATAATCCACCAGGTATTGTCGAGAGCTTTTTGTTTTTTTTAAATAATTACTAATTTTTCATCGACAAATAGGCCGTTTTTTTTAGCGAAAATCGATTTTTTGGCTCCCAAGTGCTACGAAAAATTGAAAAATCGAAAAAAAATCCTCTCGCCATTACCTCGAGAAACATCTCCTTTAACAAATGCATTTTGATTTTTTTTTGTTTCAGATGATTCTGTTGCGAGTTATGATGAACACCGCAAATCAACTTTTTTTCGAGGCGCCTCCAGAGATTCATTGTCACTCGCTGAATTTTGAATATTTTGCAATGAAAATTTAGGAAAATGTTGTTCAAATGTTATATTATTATATGGAAATTTACTGAATAAACGAGCACTATCTGTATCGCAAAAAAAAAAATCTCAAATACATGCCTTTTTTCACCGAATTAACCTTAATAAAGCTTAATAAAGCCCTTAATAAAGCTTTCGTCGTAGCCTCAGTATTTCCTTTATTCTGGTCAAGGGAATATTTGAAGCAACGCTTCAAATATGGGATGACAGATCCTCTATCAAGCTCTCGATGGGTGCTGGCTAACTTGTAAAGTTTCCCAGTGAACTTCTTCCGTACATGATTCGAGTCCGACCACTTGATGACGCGATGCGAAGTTTCTCGTTGAACCGCAGCGATTGTGGACGAATCTACATCTCCGATAAGGGTCCCAACTCGAATCCCAGGTTTTTGAAAGCTATGTTTTTCACCATTAATTGAACCGCGGTATCTGCTTCCATGGCCTTCGAACTCCCCGACCAATTTTTGGTACATTCGTGGCTGTCTGACGAATGTCCCTTTCGGCATAATGCACAGCATGCTCTTCGTGCCATAAGCCAACAGTTTCTTCGACCGTAAGCCGCCAACAGAACCCTGACCACTCTTGCTATCGTATGTCCGACCGGTCCCTCGTTTCTGCCAGCCAAAGTCGTACGACACTGTCACATCGACTACGTGTTCTGCAGAATCTTGAGAATCGGAGATACTGCTTGGGACCCTGTATTTGTATAAATTGTTATTAATATATATTGTGACGTGGCACGTCACAAGTTCTTCTCGCTGCCTGGCTCGAAGGCCCACCACTCACCTAGGGAATAAACTAGAATTAGGACACAATTTAAGCAACGACAGTAAACATTGTTAACCCCCTTCCCCTGACTGACCCTTATCCTATACCACCCCGTCAGCCCTCATACTCACCCATCGAAGGCCCCGTCAGCCCTCAGACGCACCCACCGAAGACCCACCGAAGACCCATCGCAGCCACCGAAGACCCATCATAGCCATCGAAGACCATCGAAGACCAACCTGGAGGGAAATTGACCCCCTGCGAAGCCTGATCGACCCCAACAACCTAGACAGCCAAAGAATTGAGACACCGGCAGACCTCTCAAGCACTAACCTGCAAATCGACGACCGTCCAAACATCCAGTCCGACATCGCCAGCCCCGGGAAAAATTTCGACGAGTCGGAGCATCCTTCCCGACTCGTCTGCCAACACTGAGAAACCCGGCGACACCCTCTCGGCTCGAATCGCCGAGTATAAACCGACGAGGTGTGCCGCCTGGGTAAACACTAAAATCGGCACCCGAACTGTCAAGCCTGACGGTTCGCCTACGCGCCGCGGGGATCGCCACCTCCCGGCACCGAGAATTGCTCGGCGATCGATGAGCCAATCGATCCCGAGGGTGCGCGCGCCGAACGTCGCGACGAGTCTTCCGTCGCGACGAAATATTCGCACGGCCGCGCGGCCAATCCCGACGCCCACCGACCGCCAGTCCCGAAATCCACCAATCGAAAACCGACATCCGTATGCTCACTTGCAAGACCGACCCTAAGGTCGGAGAAGAAGCCGGAAGCAGCGAGGCTGTCTTCACCTCGAGCCCAGGCGTGTGAACGATTAGAGTGTGTGTGATCAGAGCGACAGTATTAAGGACATTTTTAAGACGACTCGGCTGTCCCCGTCGAGAGTAAGACTCCTTCCCGGAGAGTATCAACAATTAGCCATTGCCCAAGGACACGATTTGGATTAAAAGGAATATTGACGACCCGGCAAATCGAGAAATATTAACGAGAGGAATATCGAGCAGAATATCGAAGGAATTGTAACCGATATAGATTGAGAGTGACCAGGTTGCGTGAGTAGCGCATAAGTTTTCCCCCGCCTGCCCCTTTCTCGATTTTTCCCATCTTCCCGACCCCTGAACATTTACCCGTGCCCTCTTTTTCGTAATTGTAAGCGTTTATTATTGTGAAACTTTTCGACCGTCGAGTACCGGCCGCCACGTGCGCCGACATTTTCGAGTTATCCGAACACGTGCGCGTGAGTGGTGGTATTCGCGGGATTTTTCCGCGTGCGTTCCTTAAAGTTATTATTATTCTTCCCCGTTCCCCGAGACGCATTTTTGCGAGTATTTACCGATCGTCATTATTGTAATTTTGACCAGTTTTTGTGTGTGCCGAGGTAATTTGTCAAGAAGCCCTGGAACAGTGTCCCCGACCTGAGAAGTCTCATCCCCCTCCCCCCCCCCCCCCCGTTCCTTGCTAGCCGCGTGCCGCGCAAATTTGCCGATTGTCTTTTTTTTATTTCCTGTGAGTTACGGTGCTACGCCGAGAAAGTAGCTGGCGCCCAAAAACAACAACTGACAAATTTATTTTGAGTTTAATTATTTTTCGAGTTCATTATCTTTCCGATTTAGCCCAATCGAGGTTTTTGTGTAGAGTGTTTCACCGGCCAGCCCCCCTTTTCCGTGCGACCGACCCCAACCCCCTGCCGTCCCGATACTTACGATAAACATCGTTTTTTTGTATAAGCTCTTTTAAGTTCAGTTCTTTTGATTATTGCGATTATTATTTGATTTTTCCGTTTCCCCTTTTTTCTTTATTTTCTTCGTTTGTTACATTCGATTACCGCTATTAAGCTCTTTTCTTATTTATCTCCCCGATTATCATTAACGTACCCCCCTTTTTTGTTGTAAGACCCCGACCTCGTTTCTTTTTTCTTTTCTTCTGTTATTACCTGTTATTTTTGATACGTTGAACTGTTGAAGAATATAATATTTCAGTTTCCTACACAAAACTTCGGAACGTTATTTCCCCCTTCCCTTCACCCCCCTTACTCCACAGATCGACCCAGTTTTTGGGAGACTACGCGAAAAGGTATCATCACAATATATATATATATATATATATATATATATATATATATATATATATATATATATATATATATATACACACACAATTAGTTGCAAATGGGCAAATATAAAGCGTGCAGAATTTTGTTTAGTCTTCCAACAAATAGTGTCTTAAATAAATAGTAGAAAAGAAAACTTAAACGTAGTAAACCATAATGCAATACAGTAGGATGTAGATCAAGTTCTCAGCAACTGTCAGCATCGGCATTATAACTATTGAGTGAGTTGGAGTATGCAAGTCAACATCAAATGCAGAAAAAGTTAGAAAAACGGTGGAGGGCAGCTGCTGTGAAACGAAAATTATAGAAAATTATTCATTCAATCTGTTCGGTATAGAAGTTTCATGCTCGAGATTTTTAAAATGCATACAAGTGTTAGATGGATCATTCTCGACTTTATCTCGCACCCACGCTACCCTCGCACGCTGCGATTCGCGCTCGGTTAACGGAGTAAGATGGCCGCCGGAGAAATGAGGCACGTGGTGAATGTTACAACAAGAGCTTTTATTTAATACACAGAAGATCAAAAATATTATAAGAATAAGTTTAACAAAAGAGAGCAACTGCTCGTACCAAAACAGATATACATAAAGAAACAAATAAACTAGACTACACGAATTAAACGTTTCGACTCGGCTCTACTCTACTCTCACTCTCGGTTCCCCCTTGGACCACGTGCGGCAGGGTTCACTCACACACTTATTCGCTTCCCTTGACCTACTCTCGTTCGGCCTTCGAGCTCCACTGACTCAGCGCTCGCGCATCGCTTCGGTCGCGTCGTTTGCCACGTAGGCACGCTTCCCGACTATTCGCTCCGCACGGCACCTACTTCCGCGCGGTTCTTTTAAATCTAGTTTGCCGCTAACACAAGTAATCAATGGAAAATAAGAAAACTGCCAAAACCCACTAAGGAACAAATTAGGATGGTGATCATTTACTTCATACGGTCGGGAATATTTGAAGAACATCGCTTACAAACCTGCTGGACCTTTCTGGATACATACTGGATCAAAGACAAAACCTAAATAAAATAAAATACAATTATTGAGAAGCACATAATTCTATTTTCTTTGTATCCGGGATGCCTCGATATTCGGAGTAATTTTCAGCCGTTAGAATCGAGAATTTCTCTTGCTGGTACTGTTGATTCTGTGAAGAATATAACACATTTAATTTTAAGGAGGTACAGGTTTTGATAAACACAATAATACAAAAGATTGTTATCAAGAGACGCGGTAGCGTCTCGACGCCAAGTAATTAAAAAAAAAAAAAATTTTAAGCGAGCGAAGGACGCTACCAAGTAGATATACTCCAAAATGCCGGAAGTATATTTTTGCACTACGTTACCTCTTAAATAAATTATCAGATCGAAATGATATTAAAATTTTACTATAGAATGTCTATGCAAGCTTTCCAGTTCGCTTAATTCGGAACACATTCGTTCGGTGGATTCTTGTGTACGATGATCGCAATCAGCAATCGATCCAAAATTTTTCGATTGTGCGTGAGTTAACGCGATAATTTTCGGTCGGCTCGATCTCGGCAACGAAGCATCAGATCGAATTTTCAAGGACACTTTTATAATATAATTCGGACCCAATCTTTCCAATGGGCCTAATTACGATCATAATCGTCCAGCGGTTCCTGAGATATGATGAACTGAACGTGAAATACAGATGTGAGGAGATCGATTGTGCGTGAGTTTACGCGATAATTTTCGGACGGCTCGATCTCGGCAACGAAGCATAGCATCGAAAATTCAAGGACACTTTTACCATATAATTCGGACCCAAGCTTTCCAATGGGCCTAATTACGAGAATAATCGTCCAGCGGTTCGCGAGATATGATGAGGCGAACCTAAAATACGGGTTTGAGGTGATACGGGTGTGAGGTGAGTTCGCACGAAATTTCCGCATCTTTACGTGCTACGGAAAATCTTCGGGAATTTTCACGAGACCTGGTGAGTAACTTTATATTATTTTTTTACCCTTATTTTTTTATATTATTTTTATTTTTTTACCCTTATCGATCAAGAGCCGCGTCTCTTGATCCTGGATAGGTAGGGACAACCTAACCTAAATTTTGTTTTTTCATATATTTTTTGTTATCAGTTCTTGTTGTCTCTAACCTCAATTTGTTTTTCATTTGTTTCATAGAAGCAATTTCAAATCTTTAAATCAGTTTGTCCGTTACCTCCATTTTTTATCACTTTCAGGAACTAACGAGGTGCTGCGACAGGGGATGAGCAGGACGCCGGGGTGCTACGGCAGAGTGTTCGTGGACTGCGGACGTGTGGGAGATGAGCAGGACGCAGGGGTGCTACGGCAGAGTGTTTGTGGACTGCGGACATGGATGTGTGGGAGATGAGCAGGACGCAGGGGTGCTACGGCAGAGTGTTTGTGGACTGCGGACATGGATGTGTGGGAGATGAGCAGGACGCAGGGGTGCTACGGCAGAGTGTTTGTGGACTGCGGACATGGATGTGTGGGAGATGAGCAGGACGCACTTGCGTTGGACTCGCATCAAATCCCTGCACGGAGATAGATCTCGGACATACCGACAACTACGAAGACTGCAAAGATTGTCGCAAGAACATTTAGCTGTTCGCATGGTGATGCTCTGAAGCCATGGATGTTGCACAGAAGTTGCATTTCGATGCGTATGACATCGAGGACGAGGAGTTGAACGTCAGCTGTCGTGCGAATAGCTCGGGATGTGATGTTGAGGATTCAGTGTTGCAATGGAGTGTAGTGACAGTGCGAGCACAGTTAGCGACAACAACTCTGTCCGTCACCGTGACAGTTTAGCATTATATTGCTTTTCGCATTTTTACCAAAGCCCGTACCATGAGCGAGGCGCGTTACATTGATCTCTTTTTGTGATTCTTTGCGTGTCACGGTGCATATAAATTTAAAAAATTGGATCGCCGGGTAATTTGTTCAGCAATTAATTTTTTGATTGATTTGTTAATAACATGTTGAACTGATTATTATGCAAAATCAGTCTTTTCAGTACCTTTAACAGTTGGAAATTGAAATTTTGATATCGCTCGTATTTACAGGATTTCAAAAATAGTTGAAATAAAACACAAAATACTTTTTTTCAAAAAGTATTTTGCCAGTTTTTTTTCCAATCGCTGTCGTACGTAGTTCATTCAGAAATTATTTTTAAAAAACTGGCACGCCAAGTTTTTTTTGTTCAAGATTTTTTACATCGTGTATTTTTTTTTTTAGATTTTTGTAATACTACTTGGCTGGTTTGATTTGATTTTTTTAGATTTTTTTTTTACATTTTGATACACATATTTTTTTTTAATGTTCGGAAAAACATCTGTTTTAGTAGATTTTTTAATTTTTAAGAGGTTTTTTTCATAAACATATTTTCTGGTACGTGGCGTACCATTTTTACTTTTTTGAAAAAAAAAAGTATTTTGTGTATTATGAAACTTACTGCGATGACGGATATTCATCAGCGAGGGTGAGTGCCTTCTCTTCTAAAACTGCATTCCAGCATGATCTGTCTGCGACTCTAATAAAAGCTTCTCCAAATTGCTCTTCGCACTTCTTCAGAACTTGGTGGTTTACCGGTGGAACATCCATTGCTGTGAGAAGTGTTGTTAACTGCTTGTGTCCAACACCAGAATCTATGCAGCCTAAAAAAATTGAAAAATGATATTAAACAATTAATATTTTAATATTCTGTATTCGGTGAGTTCACTTGTTATAATATTGCTACAGCGACTTCACAAATAAAGCTGCACCTTTATATACTGCGAAGCACTTGCTTTACAATATATTTGCGGATACCGTATGTAACTCGTTCTGAACACGAGCGTAACTTGTGACAAAGCAAAAAATATAATTTGAAAGCCAACGTAACTTATGACGAGGGAAGACCAATTATGTAAAAACTAGCATAGCTTAAGACGCAGCATGAAACTTGTTATGAAAGCCAGCGTAGATTGTGACGAAGCAAGAAATATCATTTGAAAGCCAGCGTAGCTGGAGACGCAGCATGAATCTTTTTATGAAAGCTAGCGTAGCTTGTGACGAGGCGAGAAATATAATTTGAAAGCCAGCGTAGCTGGAGACACAGCATGAATATTTTTATGAAAGCTAGCGTAGCTTGTGACGAAGCAAGAAATATAATTTGAAAGCCAGCGTCACTGGAAGCACAGTATCAACCTTGTTGTAAAAGCCAGCGCAGCTCGTGACAAAGCAAATGATATTCTGTGAACAACACTATAGCTGGAGACGCACTATGACCTTTGTTCTGAAAGTCTGCCTAGTTTGCGATAAGGTGAGAAACTTGCTGTGTACGCAAGTCGAACTTTTAGAAAATTGTAACGATAAAAGTTCACAAACAGTTAGGTATAGGACAATGCTAATAGCTTACCAAGAGCAGCGGCAGCATTGATCTCGTACAATGATCTTCCATTCTCTACCACCGTCCTACTCGATGTGCAAACCTTCTTAACGCGCAAGCAATCCTGGCACCTAATTGTGAACACCGAAGCCAGACCTTGTCTCTTCTCAGATTCCACGAAATCGAAGGAGAGTGTTGTGGCACATGAATCGCACTTCATTGATTTCGTGATCTCGGATATTTTGATCAATCGGTATCCATGCATCTCACAATTACGGCCTGTTGATTTGGCAAAGTCTTCTTCCGCAATTTTACGCACTTTAGCGTCTGCAGCTTTACCGAGATGTTCTAACGCTCGTTTCTTACGTTTCGCGTTTTTCAATTTTGAGAATTTGCCACCGATCCTAAGTTGGTCCATTTTCAAATTTGAAATTTCTGAGCCGGCTTAGCAACACTACTCTGACAATAAGGTTATATCAGTAGCACTAACCATACGAACCGTGCAGTGATGCCAAGTCGCTGCGCTGGCTTATATAAAAAATTACATGCACTTTGAGATTTCATATCGACTTTTTCTATCAAAAATATGAATGGTAAATTATTGTACTTCAGTATATCGTCTTGATAACGTAATAATTAAATCGAAATAATCTCCGAAGTTGAGCATTCAGGAGTTGGTACAAGTCGAACACTAGTCAGGTGACGCGCTAACACACACCTTATTTTAATCTATTTCACACAAAATCTAATTATACGACGAAAAAATCTTTTATCAACAGTCATCTTACGTTGTCACAGAGCTTTGCGACACGTCATCCTATTTGTTATATCCCTATAAATAATTTGATAAAAAAAGCCATTATCATTGTTTTGATTTCAGCCCTTCACCACCGAACTACGTTAAGCGGCACCATACATGAAAACAAAGCAGTACGAGCGATACAACAACAGCCTTCGTCCAATTCAAGGACGAGCACGCGCATGTTTGATACATTAAGAAAAACAAGCGGGAGCCGTGAGCTTCAAACATATTCTTGGTTACACCAACGAAATATTTAGTTCTACTAATCAAGAATCGGTTCGATCGACTATAAGATATTATGGACACAACTTATTTGGATCTACTTTTTCCCTCGCGCAACAATGTCCCATAAAACGTCTGATTTTCAATACTGCTTATCCACCGATAATTTCTCCACGTCAAATAATCAAGAATGTATCTTTTCAAAACCCCGTAATGATCAACGTACACAATAGTATTTTTCATCGACAAATATATTAACTTAAATAAACTTGGAATATTTTATTCAAAATCTAATAATAACCAACAGACGTGACAGCGTTTCGGCACAAAGTAATGAAACAATTAATTGTCTTTGCTTACCTTCGAAGATCTTCACAAGTCTATCGTCGATGCCCCAAGACCTCACTATAGCTGCCATGTTGACGAGAAACAGAATGATCGCATCTAGGTTTACAAAACTTCCACGAACACGTCGTACCACTGTGACTGCCGCCGGCCGAATGATCTCGAACTGTCCCCACTACGAAGCATCGACGTGACGCTGTGTCCGCGCACGCGCACGAGCACGAACGACTTCCGTGTACAAACGATTTCCGGGCAGCTAACCACGCCGCGGCGAATAAACAACGCCATTGGTTTGTCGCAAAACTATTTTTATTTAGATTAATAAAAGATCAGTCAAAATAACTGCGATATTTTTTCAATTGTCGGTAAGTTAGAGAATCACGATTTTTTCAAGGTCTTCCAAAACTTGTTTCGTAGTAAATGAATATTTTCTTCAATAGAACCAATTTTAATTGTTACGTTTGAAAGGAATATACACTTTTTGACGCTGGATTGTAATCGAATCAACACTTTTGTCTCTGCATGATCGTTTGGCAATGCCGTCGATGGAACTATGATTATGGCCCTAAGTGACTACGTAGCACAATGTCGGATGAAACGAAAAGTGTTTGTGTTGATGATGAAATATGCACAGTACAACGAGTATAAGATCAAATCACCCAAATAATTTTCATAAAACCGGTACCTTGATTAAACTCAATTGATGGTTAGCTCGAATTGTACGTTCGTTTAATTGGTCAAAATCAGAAGAATTGGCCTACAATAGAAATCACAAAATTTTCAAATGCATGGTTAAGTTGTATGTTCAGAAAAAGTAGTTGGTAGGTCGACACTGTTAGTTTGGAATAACTAAATATTGAGTCAATTCGTTGGCTTCAACGAACAGTGCATTCATTTTGTCCAAACGAGATTTTTGTGTAATCAAGGTAAAATGTATACTCATACATCAGTATGATTGTTTGCATCAAATGCATATTCATAGAGATCGTGTTGTTTAACGTAACTTATATTGTACGGTTTACAAACATATTCTTATGTTGCAAATAAAAAAATATTTAATTACATATTGCCTACCGATCAAAAAACCTCGGCAGTTCCATCAAACAACATATGCGAATATCAATGAATAAAACTTGTTCGAGGCAATCACGTCGGTGACGGTAGTCCCAAATAAAGGCGATGGATAAATCATATATGCCAATGAATGTAGTAGATTAAGTTCATTGTGCTGCTGCTCAGTTCGATTAAGTACAAATTATTTGGTCTGACTAAATCTTCAGCCAACTAAACGTATGAGTTTAATCGAACTGAATTTTTTTCTCAGTGTATCATCGGGTGATACGGCTCGAAGTTTCACAAGCGCGGCTGTAATATCCTCTGGCACAACAGCACCACTAGCGGCAGAACCTTGACTACTGGTACTGGCAGATTTTTTCGGCCGAAGGTATTTTTTCTCGTTGTTGTATCTGTCCCATAGTTTTCCACTTGCGAGACGCTTGTTAGGGCCACCCTTATACGGTTGATAATATGCTTCGGCTACTTAATGCGAAAAAACTACAGGTACTTCTTTTGCCCAGAACTCGTAATCTGGCGTCGTTGGTCTGGGATAAACCAATATTTTTACTTAATGGACGAGAAATTATTGCCATGTTATTGTAACGGCCCCAGCCTCCTCGAAACGAATTTTTTGAGTGACCAATATTTTTTTAGATATACGAATATTTAATAAAAAATGTAAATCCTGAAGGGTGCACTTTAAAAATCTAAAAAAAATCACAGAAACACCTCTCAAGTAGTACTACAAACTGGCCAATTTTTTAAAATATCAGAGAGGTCGACCGAAAAAAGTGGCCCAGTTGATAAAGAATGCCTCATATAGTAATATCTCAATGTAATCGAGCAAACATCAATACATTCAACTATAAAATTTACTTTGTAAACCGTAAAATGAGAAAATCGGAAGTTACAAAAAAGAAGGATAAAAATTGAGACAATTACAACCTAACAAAAAAAACGGATGTTTATATACAATGTCTGACTATGCTGAGACATGCTCTGCGACGCGTACATTGATGCAAAAAAAAGCGAAAAAGTTATCTTTTATATACACTCAATAACTCCTATGGGAACAATAGCATTTCATTTTGTTTCATTTATCTTTCGCAACTAATTCATTATCTACCTTTTGGCCAATATATTTATACTATGCTTCATTATTAATATATATATATTAATAATTTTACCTATTTCCAGAGTTAAAACTTCCATTCCCCAAATAACATACCTAACCCACGAACCACCATTAATCAGGAATTAGAATGTTGCAGGCAACAAAGTATTGAATGGACAAATTTTATATGACAAGAGTAGTAAGGAAAATACAAAAATCAGAACAACAAAAAGGAATTAATACGTGGAAGAAAAAAGGAATATATACAAACATTTTGGAAAACAATAATCAAGCCTTCTCAACGAACAAAACACTTCAATATTTTTTATATTTCATTACCATTTCACCATCAGATTTAATCCCGTCCAACTTAACCAAACCATCCCTACTAACACGAACAAATAACAGTTTTCTTAGATTGTTACAGATCAGCATTGAAACCAACATTCATCACCACAAATTAACGAGAGTGTACCGAAATGAATACCAAACCAAGGAAAAAGCAATTCAAATAGAATCAATCGACAATCGACAATCGACAATCGACAATCGACAATCGACAATCGACAATCGACAATCGACAATCGACAATCGACAATCGACAATCGACAATCGACAATCGACAATCGACAATCGACAATCGACAATCGACAATCGACAATCGACAATCGACAATCGACAATCGACAATCGACAATCGACAATCGACAATCGACAATCGACAATCGACAATCGACAATCGACAATCGACAATCGACAATCGACAATCGACAATCGACAATCGACAATCGACAATCGACAATCGACAATCGACAATCGACAATCGACAATCGACAATCGACAATCGACAATCGACAATCGACAATCGACAATCGACAATCGACAATCGACAATCGACAATCGACAATCGACAATCGACAATCGACAATCGACAATCGACAATCGACAATCGACAATCGACAATCGACAATCGACAATCGACAATCGACAATCGACAATCGACAATCGACAATCGACAATCGACAATCGACAATCGACAATCGACAATCGACAATCGACAATCGACAATCGACAATCGACAATCGACAATCGACAATCGACAATCGACAATCGACAATCGACAATCGACAATCGACAATCGACAATCGACAATCGACAATCGACAATCGACAATCGACAATCGACAATCGACAATCGACAAAATTAAAAACAAAACAAACATAACACATCTACACAAAAATGAAAATATTTAGAAGCAAAAAAGGAAACCCCCCGCAAAAAAAACTTTTCATTTATATAGAATCACACTTAACAAGAATCAAGGTTGAGCGTGGCCGAGTGGATCGGCGCGCGCTTCACACGCAGTAGGCCCGGGTTCGATTCCCGGCAAGCACCAAAAATTTTCTGTGGTGTTTTTATCTGCGTAAAAGTGGTTCGGAACCCACTATAATAGTAGGTCCAGAGGAAAGGACCAGCGCCTCGGTATGGGAAACCGAAAGACTGGGAAAAGTGTCGCGGGTTTGATTCCCGAGACTGAAGTCCCGCAGGTAAAAGGAAAACGGACGGGGACGTAGCTCCGGAGATAGGACGTACGAACTACGACTATATCCGTATGTCCGGGACTACTGACACCTGGCGGGGCGCGACGAAGCTCCGGACACAAGAATCGAACCGGCGACAACGGATAAGGAAGGAGGAAAGAGAGAGAAGTGAAGGAGCCCGTAACCCTTAGGGGATCGGTGTAACACACAATACCCAATACCCACTTAACAAAAATCAACTAATGTAAACAAATTTTAATATCCGATGCGGGGGCATCGTTTTTCCCAGAGAGGGAGTGTAACGACCCTAGCCTCTTCGAAATTGCGAGCGCTATTATTTTCCGCCGCATCTTAATTCAGAGAAGCCCTGCAGGTTATCTGCGTCCGGTCTCACGGCTCAGAGCCGTGAGAAGGGCCTTATCACAAGCATCGCGACTGCCCGTCGCGACTTTGTTACGGGGTCCGAGGCCCTCAGCCTCACACCTCCGATCATCAGTCCAGCTCGAACCACGGAACGGTACACTCTCCTAAATTCATTGCTGCGATTGTAATAAATCATCGAACAATAGATATTCACCTCGGAGTTACTCGAATCATTTATACCCGCATTGCCATTCTGTTACATTATAATCGACATTTCACCCAGCGCATCTTACTTTTGTTTCATAGACAGAAAATGATCGACGATGGCACCGCAAAGAGTCTTCCTGTCGCGTGATGTTAAACGCATTTTCGTTAATAACGCTTGTGTGCGTTCGCAGAACTTTAACAGTCGAATCAGCCGCTACAGGAATTTCCTACAAATCAGTTATTTGAAGGATCAAAATAAATAAATCTTTTTACCAACGCGACACTAACCATTATAGAAATTATAACAATAAATATAAACAGAGTAAATCAGAAATTTTCTCGCAAAATCGTTTCAAAACATAACCAAGCACAACCATAGGCAAGGTGTCACAACAAGGTAAAATAACAACCGATTTAATGAATTTGAAAATAAAGAATTGGTTTTCTGTTAAAATATGGAACGACGGGGTTTGACAAAGAGTTTGATGAAAATAATCGCATTTATAAGTTATTCATTAAAAGACAATAAGAAATGATAAATAAGACAAATTATCATACTAATGTATACAAATATCTTATGCATTACTACTGTAGAGGGTCCTAGACTAGCTACTAGGCGATCAATCGTATTTTTTTATATATGTTAACAAAAAGTTATATAATCAATCGCTGAATGTACAGTAGCCAGAGTGACGTTTTCATAGGAACTTCTCTCTCTTTTCATTGCCACAATGACGCCCATTCCATTTATATGTTAACACAATCGGCGATAGGTAACTTTGACGCATATCTAAATATCGCGGTTTTATATCTCATATCGCGCAATTATCTGACAAGTTCTTGGAAGTCAGTCAATGATCGAGTGAATTGTCTCTCATTGTCAATTGTCTGTCATTGAAGGAGAATTTTTCGTAATGCGGCCAATACCTCAGAGGGCAATAATAATTTCCAGAGCTGGGCAAAGTGCTGAAAAGTACTTCAAGTACAAAGTACCGCAAGTACTTGAAGTACTAAGTACTTTTTGCAATTGTATTCGCACCGTTACTACTAACACTTATATAATATTATAAAGATTATGGATATACCTCGCCACTTTTCACGGTCGCAAAATCGGCTGTCTTCGGTTTTTTTTTATCCGGCTACATTCGACGGATGCATACTCGGTTCACTGTCAGTCAGTGGTGACGACGTAACGCTAAGTGTATCATCGAGTTCCTCAGAAAGCCCGTCCTATGCAAAGAAACAATATTTTAAAAAATACTTTAGAGTGGCAAGACATACTGATCACATTCAACGCAAACATTTATCAATTTATCGTACAAAATATAATAAATGTAATGTGAACTTACCCGAGGGTTCAAATCCTTCTGTTTGATGTATGCCGAACGATTCTCCATAAACTTCGATCGTGGGCCGATTAAAAGGATTAGTTTCCCTACTTGTTCCTCTGTTATTATTAGGAATGCCTCCTCATCCACTTCATTCTCTATAAAAGAAATACGGTTCTAAGAAGTGTTTTAGATTTTATGCTCATATAGATAATCATATAAATATCATTAATCATGTCTTATGCAGCAACTAAAAGAGTCGTATTAAAAAAAAAATCAGACATACAATTTACGCATAAATGCATCAGGATAACGATAATGTGCGAGATAAGCAATGATTATCGCGCGCGAGCACAATTCGTTTATATAAGAAATGTCGTATATAATTTGTTTGTGGGCACACAAGCGCGATTCCAAGAATTCAGCTTATTATCGTGAAATTTTACTTGTACAGCGAAAGTGAATTTAAGATAGTATCGACAGTAAAGGAAAAAAGTGTACAGATAATGACACCAATAGGACTTTTGTTTACCTAGCTGAGGGCAAGCAGATTGCCCGATTTTATATGTACAGTGAGAAAAAAAATTGTTGGATTAACCAAATTCGCGTTCACATACGTTCAAAGCTGTTATTTGGTTGGTACAACTGCATCATTTTTTTATGAACGATTATTCGATTCAGTCGATACAAAATCTTTCGATTCAAACCAAATTTTTTATTGTAGCATCTAAATTAACGCCTTTGAACGCGGGTGAACGCACCTTGGTTAATTCAACATTTTTTTTAGTTAAGGTTGTAACCGTATTTTCCCAACACCCGAATTTACCCAATCGAGACGGCTACAAAACCCGTCTCACTCGGCCTTAAGGGCGCCAGCCGCGAGAGCGAGAGCTCTCGCGACGAAATTTTAATTTCAAGGTCCGAACGAGAGACGAGAGCGACCCGGCGTCGCTGAGCCTTGGGAAATTGGTAGAGGGGGTGGTTCGGTCACCTCCGCGAGGAGGAAACAGAGATCGAGACGAAATACGGGAACTCAAGAGATATTTTATTATAACGTATATCGGGAGCGTGGTCGAGAAGCGACTAGCGTGCACGCTCGTTCCCTCAATTACCCAAAAAGCTTAACAACAAAACGATAGCAATAACTCACAACCATATTAGGTAACGGAACATCGGTAACGGATAATCGGCGACAGACGTTGCTTCGGAATCTCGGCACTCGCATACAATAACTAACGTGGATCGCAGCCACGGTACCTTTCGCAACAGATATTTCCTAAATCAGCCCGATCGCAGCGGGAATACGCGGAATTCTTAAATCACTACTCTAGCCCGATCGCAGCGGGAGTACTCGGAATCTCATAAAAAATCAGTAAACTAAAATATCGGAAAAGTTGAACTATGAATGAATTGTTAGAAATTTGATAAAACGGAAATTGGATAGTGGACTCGCACGTGGCGCAAACTATTGAATGAGATTAATGAATAAAGGAGGACCTTCCAGGCAAATAATGTAACGGAAACTAGGTGGAATGAAAAATATGAACTTTACTGGATTTTTCCCCGAGAACAAATTCCGCGTTCCGCGCGCGAAGACGTACCGTCCCCACGATAACGAGTCGAGTTTGCTCTATTCTATCTCCAGCCTCAAACCGAACACGTACGACGATCTCACCGGTTTCGTTGCAGTTGCGGGAGCTTCTCGAGTTGTCCTCGGCCAGAAGTCCCACTTCGCGTATGGGAGGGTGGAGAGCCCGTTGTCGGTAACGTCGCGCGCTACCTCAGTAGCGGCGCGGCTGAACGGCTGGCGACGTGTCGAGGTGCTGGCCGTGTGACGGTGGCGAGGTCGGTAGCTAGGCTCCAGCCTGCTGACGGTGGCCGGCTGCGGCGAGATCGGTAGCAAGGCTCCAGCCTGCTGTATGTTGCTGGGAGGCGTCGAGATGTCCTTGCGGCGGTTATGACCGCCGTACGCTCGAGAGAATTATCGGGAAAATAAAAATAAGGCCGAAATTAGTCGTGGGAACGGTTCGCTTGCGATTGACCCTGTCTGGTTGCCTGGAAGGGACTCTTCCCGGGAGGAAGAATGCCGTGTGCCGTGCCGATACGAGGGAGAGCCTGAGATTGGGCTCTCTTTGTAGCGGGAGCAGAAAAGCCCCGTCACAAGGTATATATGTATAGATATATGCATCGAACACAAAAACGGGCGCTCGGCTTGCGCTGAACTCTGCAAACGAACAGATCTAATACAGCTGCGACTAGTCACTCACTCCCGCAACTCAATCAGAACCTGAAATAACTATACAACTTTACATATTAATAAGCGTATAGTTGTTTCTACTATACACGTTAAGGGTGTTTAACCTGTATAGAAAGAACTATGCACAGATTATAGGTGTAATTGTATACAGGTTAATGGCGCTTAACCTGTATGGTAGAACCAACTATACGGTATAACTATGTAAGATCGTAGAATTTTTATAAGTCCGGTGGGACTGCTGTTCAATTTATTCCTCTGTCTTCGTAACGGTCACGGTCGAGGTCATGGAATTTTCCTGCTCAAACCTTTCTAACTGCTAACCAGACAGACATTGCATCAAGAGAAAAGACTTAGTTGCGGTAACTATTTTTGTAGATCCTGCAACGACTTTATAGTTCCTATAACTATCTAATTGTTGCGGAAATCGTTTTTCAAGTTGGAATTACTCCTAAATAGTTATCCAATCGAATCCTTTGTCTTCGCAATTAAAAAGCTACGTTATTCAAAATTCAGAATGATATTAAATTAAAACACGATTTTCGTCCGTATGAATTGGTTTTCGAACTACTACCAGTAATCACTGAGCTATTAGACACAAATTTAAGCATAGATTCGTATTCGTCCAAGAATAAAGAGATAGCGTAGTTAAGAAACGCGGTAGTTGAAAGGACTCAATTTTAAATTTAAATTTCGAGCCATTTCGCTCGCACTCAAGCGTCGGTCGAAAAATTCTGGTCGCGCGACTATCGAAAATATAAATCGATACTCAGTAAATATAAATACGCCGAAGCGAGAAGAACCTCGTGTTGGAAGCCTCTGACTTGGTTTGGCCAGCCAGTCTTACGCAATAATTGGGATTGGATTCACTGCATTCTGTCTTCGAGCCCCAGAGCAAGGAAAGAGCCATCAAATGACGCTTTGTACCAGATCTCGCCGATAAGTACCTTTTTGTTTATATATATATCGGTCATACTCCGAACCCGATCGGGTCGTATATTTTGTATTGTGTGTAGTGACGTATGGATTGGAATGGGTGGAAAGTCGGGAAGCGAAATTTTGTAACCGACAGCGGAAAAATATAAATTTGTTGT
Source organism: Exephanes ischioxanthus (assembly GCA_958510785.1). Lineage (NCBI taxonomy): Eukaryota > Metazoa > Arthropoda > Insecta > Hymenoptera > Ichneumonidae > Exephanes > Exephanes ischioxanthus. The sequence continues at coordinate 3,293,062 of OY294024.1, forward strand.
ACTTGATAACGATTGTTCGCCGATCGTGGAATGAAAGTCTGGAAAAGATATTAAAACGATTTTCGTGAATGTCGACTTAAATTATTATTAGCGTTCTTGGCCGAGGATTAAATATCCTAATCTTTACATAGTGTTACGACGCTAATACGCAACGAATACTGTAATAATCTTTACGTTCACAAACTGAAATAAATCAAATAATTGATTCGACAGAATAACTGCTTACCTTTGAACACCTGCCTATAGTCCGCCGACTTCCACTCAGTCAACTTCTTGTCGACAAAAGATACTGTATTACCTTCTTGCGCGTCCATCACTTCACAGATCACAGTAAGCATTACCGCAGACAGCGCGCGTCGAGAAAGCTGCAACGTCGAACGTAGAATGAAGGGAGAGGTGCCCCTACTACCGGTATGCTCCAGCGGAGAAATCCCCCACTTTGCCGCGGGAGTCGTCTGCACAGTCGTCAGAACAGAAAAGTGTATACTATTTTTTATAGTAGAAATAAATATCTGACAGAGTTGGAGATTATATACCCAATAGTTATATATACTCTGCACAGCAGTACATATTATCATAGCTTCGAATTATCCTGCTTTACTATAAAGTATATTTGATTGAGGGAAACTCTATACTTCATGGTTATAATGAAATACGCAAAATAGCAACAATTACAATTGTGGTAGACTTGATTATATAGCACTAGTACGCGAATTATGTAATGTAGACGTTCCCTCTGGGAATTATAATTTATAGTCGCGCCTACAATATTTTTTTTATGCACACAATCCCGGTAGATGATTCTTCAACAGCGCATGTTCAGTTTCCATAAGCTTATGATGAACCCAAGTTCACAATATGGTACAGCCTATTTTTTCGAGATTTTATAATCAATGAAACAGCACGTTTGAATTCCGTTATTTGCTATTACTATATTTCGAACTTTAGACTAAAAAAGTGTACTGTCAATCTAACTGACCATAGATTCACAAGCAAACTACACATGATTAACCAGTACTAGAATGTAACATATAATTAGATGTAAGAAACTTTATGATATGTCGAACCAATACATTTTTCGTTGAGTCCTTAACAATAATTATAGTAGCTTGTATAAACTACATCGTTGGATACACATTCGGAATGCCATGTCTTAATTAACTTTGCAATTATCGTAAATTCAATCATATTATTGTCCCATCCAGTAAAATATATCGAAAGCCTTTCGATACTTTTTTTAGAATGTGAAATCATTAGATGTACCATATACTTTTTTCATATACTCATATACTCATATACTCATATACTTTTCCCATATTCTTTGTATATTGCTGATATATAAAAAGAATATATGTGACATATATAAGTATGTATGTTACATATGCTTGCAATATGCAGTCTAGCTGTTTTGTAAATAGTGCAAAAATTATCCCGTCGGTGCGTCGGTGCGTCGGTGCGTCGGTGCGTCGGTGCGTCGGTGCGTCGGTGCGTCGGTGCGTCGGTGCGTCGGTGCGTCGGTGCGTCGGTGCGTCGGTGCGTCGGTGCGTCGGTGCGTCGGTGCGTCGGTGCGTCGGTGCGTCGGTGCGTCGGTGCGTCGGTGCGTCGGTGCGTCGGTGCGTCGGTGCGTCGGTGCGTCGGTGCGTCGGTGCGTCGGTGCGTCGGTGCGTCGGTGCGTCGGTGCGTCGGTGCGTCGGTGCGTCGGTGCGTCGGTGCGTCGGTGCGTCGGTGCGTCGGTGCGTCGGTGCGTCGGTGCGTCGGTGCGTCGGTGCGTCGGTGCGTCGGTGCGTCGGTGCGTCGGTGCGTCGGTGCGTCGGTGCGTCGGTGCGTCGGTGCGTCGGTGCGTCGGTGCGTCGGTGCGTCGGTGCGTCGGTGCGTCGGTGCGTCGGTGCGTCGGTGCGTCGGTGCGTCGGTGCGTCGGTGCGTCGGTGCGTCGGTGCGTCGGTGCGTCGGTGCGTCGGTGCGTCGGTGCGTCGGTGCGTCGGTGCGTCGGTGCGTCGGTGCGTCGGTGCGTCGGTGCGTCGGTGCGTCGGTGCGTCGGTGCGTCGGTGCGTCGGTGCGTCGGTGCGTCGGTGCGTCGGTGCGTCGGTGCGTCGGTGCGTCGGTGCGTCGGTGCGTCGGTGCGTCGGTGCGTCGGTGCGTCGGTGCGTCGGTGCGTCGGTGCGTCGGTGCGTCGGTGCGTCGGTGCGTCGGTGCGTCGGTGCGTCGGTGCGTCGGTGCGTCGGTGCGTCGGTGCGTCGGTGCGTCGGTGCGTCGGTGCGTCGGTGCGTCGGTGCGTCGGTGCGTCGGTGCGTCGGTGCGTCGGTGCGTCGGTGCGTCGGTGCGTCGGTGCGTCGGTGCGTCGGTGCGTCGGTGCGTCGGTGCGTCGGTGCGTCGGTGCGTCGGTGCGTCGGTGCGTCGGTGCGTCGGTGCGTCGGTGCGTCGGTGCGTCGGTGCGTCGGTGCGTCGGTGCGTCGGTGCGTCGGTGCGTCGGTGCGTCGGTGCGTCGGTGCGTCGGTGCGTCGGTGCGTCGGTGCGTCGGTGCGTCGGTGCGTCGGTGCGTCGGTGCGTCGGTGCGTCGGTGCGTCGGTGCGTCGGTGCGTCGGTGCGTCGGTGCGTCGGTGCGTCGGTGCGTCGGTGCGTCGGTGCGTCGGTGCGTCGGTGCGTCGGTGCGTCGGTGCGTCGGTGCGTCGGTGCGTCGGTGCGTCGGTGCGTCGGTGCGTCGGTGCGTCGGTGCGTCGGTGCGTCGGTGCGTCGGTGCGTCGGTGCGTCGGTGCGTCGGTGCGTCGGTGCGTCGGTGCGTCGGTGCGTCGGTGCGTCGGTGCGTCGGTGCGTCGGTGCGTCGGTGCGTCGGTGCGTCGGTGCGTCGGTGCGTCGGTGCGTCGGTGCGTCGGTGCGTCGGTGCGTCGGTGCGTCGGTGCGTCGGTGCGTCGGTGCGTCGGTGCGTCGGTGCGTCGGTGCGTCGGTGCGTCGGTGCGTCGGTGCGTCGGTGCGTCGGTGCGTCGGTGCGTCGGTGCGTCGGTGCGTCGGTGCGTCGGTGCGTCGGTGCGTCGGTGCGTCGGTGCGTCGGTGCGTCGGTGCGTCGGTGCGTCGGTGCGTCGGTGCGTCGGTGCGTCGGTGCGTCGGTGCGTCGGTGCGTCGGTGCGTCGGTGCGTCGGTGCGTCGGTGCGTCGGTGCGTCGGTGCGTCGGTGCGTCGGTGCGTCGGTGCGTCGGTGCGTCGGTGCGTCGGTGCGTCGGTGCGTCGGTGCGTCGGTGCGTCGGTGCGTCGGTGCGTCGGTGCGTCGGTGCGTCGGTGCGTCGGTGCGTCGGTGCGTCGGTGCGTCGGTGCGTCGGTGCGTCGGTGCGTCGGTGCGTCGGTGCGTCGGTGCGTCGGTGCGTCGGTGCGTCGGTGCGTCGGTGCGTCGGTGCGTCGGTGCGTCGGTGCGTCGGTGCGTCGGTGCGTCGGTGCGTCGGTGCGTCGGTGCGTCGGTGCGTCGGTGCGTCGGTGCGTCGGTGCGTCGGTGCGTCGGTGCGTCGGTGCGTCGGTGCGTCGGTGCGTCGGTGCGTCGGTGCGTCGGTGCGTCGGTGCGTCGGTGCGTCGGTGCGTCGGTGCGTCGGTGCGTCGGTGCGTCGGTGCGTCGGTGCGTCGGTGCGTCGGTGCGTCGGTGCGTCGGTGCGTCGGTGCGTCGGTGCGTCGGTGCGTCGGTGCGTCGGTGCGTCGGTGCGTCGGTGCGTCGGTGCGTCGGTGCGTCGGTGCGTCGGTGCGTCGGTGCGTCGGTGCGTCGGTGCGTCGGTGCGTCGGTGCGTCGGTGCGTCGGTGCGTCGGTGCGTCGGTGCGTCGGTGCGACGCACCGACGCACCGACGCACCGACGCACGAAATCTATAGTTTAAAAGGGTGGGAGGAATTTTTTTCTTAAATGTCCTTTTGTTCCTATTGTTTATTTATATCTATTTATATTGTATTCTATTGTTTATTTATATCCAATAGTGTATGTCTAGTCAATGACGGACTGGCCACTGCCGAAATTTCAAAATTGCAATCATATTGTAACGGATTCAGTTCTTTGAATGACTCGTTTATCGATCGATGCGAGCACAAGAGAATGGAAATGGGTCCGCTCGCATCGATCTGACAGTTCAACGTACGATACGAGATTTGACAACGGTCATAGTTTGACAGTCTTGACTAAGACCTCGAACCAACCGAATATAAGACGAAAACTTATTTGCTCATTAAACACCGCCCTTCTTTATTTTATAATTATTGGTGTTATATTTATTTGCTCGGCCGTAACAATATGTTCGTACTCGTATTACCGACAGTCAGTAATACAAAAACAAATAAAAATCGTAATTTGACGATCAAATGGTGCGTCATGTACCGTCCACGCGATCTCCAAGCGTTTCCAAAAGACGTCGTCGCCTGTCGTATAACGGTCCGACAATTCGTGAATTCTCAGTCATTATTTCTCACGCCAGTATTACATACATAGTCGTATAAGATTAATTCTTAATCGCGATACCGTTATGCACTTTCGTTGCGATCGTCCGCTTTCTCACAGCAACGATTGAGCCGCTGCAATCGCCACGTGCGGGCAGCGGCTATCTTATCGCGTGTAACAATACCTTATCTGCGCGCAGCAATAGGCGGGGTCCCTGCTTCCTTAAGGTTCTTTCTTCAGTTCATCTAGACGTCCACAACCGTTCTCATATACAATCTCCTTCCATTCAGTACGGCGTTTAATAAACAGTTATATTTTCATTATTTCGTAATAATTATTCAACGATAGTTCCCTCTCACAAATATATGCTTAATGCATTCGTTTCGTCGTACTCTGTACTACAAGAGTACAATTTTGATTAGCTTGGTGATTGTGGAATTGGGTATATAACTCATGTTATGTGCCCCGACCCCTCTGACATTAGTGGTAGTTAGCTCCGGTGACTAGCATCAGCTTCATTCTCTCCAATATGTATTTTCGCGCCGACCGCGTTCACCTTGTTTATAGACCCGGTAAACGCGGTTCTCAATTGCCTCGTTAATATTCGGTGAGGGAGATATCGATGGGATTGCCCTCCATCGCTATCTTATTAAAGTATCTCGGAACTAACGTTCGCGATACTTTGACAAGCGAATTTTTATCAGTGGATCGACATTCATCTCATATTTTGTCTCATATCGTTGAAATTTCGATCCGATGCTTCGTTTCCAAAATCATCGAGGAGGAAGATAGAGTTTCGACATATTAAAGTAAGATCTACACGATAGCGGCTCGCATACAAAACATCGTTTTTAAGCACTTAGCGTCGAGACGCTACTGCCGTCTCTTGATATGAAGAGAAAAAAGGTTCAAGTTTTTTCGATCAGATTTTTACTACATGACAAGAGGGTAGTGTCTCGATGCCAACTTATTTGAAAAAATGTAAGCGAGACCCTACCAAGTAGTTATACTCGAGAATGCCCGAAGTCGAAACTTTGAATCGATGTCATTGGAAAATTAAGCATTGGTTCGGTATTTTGAAGAAACTTTTCTGATGTAATGTGGACATAATCTTTCCAACGTACCTAGTTACGATCATAATTTCGCCGTTGTAAAGTGAGCGTATGTCTCGTGAGATCGCTGCTTAATTTGTATCCACGAAGATAAACTTCTTGGAGTGCAACTGTTTGTTCGTACTTGTCGGGATCGCGGCTGTCCGCTTGTTGGTCCGAGTAATAATTGTATTTTCCACGGGCCGACTAGATAACCTCGCTGTCGATTACATCAGTCCTACGCATGCGCGGGTAGACTCCACGATATACACTATGTGTTCAGGGAGTATCCAGCAACTCGCTTGCGATCAGGGTCGATAAGAAATGTCGCGGATGTAAATCGAACATTGTCAATGAATTTGCTACGTATCCGGGGTGTAGCGCGACTCATCACCCAAGATGCGCTAATCAAACACCAACCTTGCTAACGGGAGCCTTTAAGCATTGCTGTGGTCAGAGACCAATTTCACCTGTCAACGTGACGAGCTCGCTTTTCACGCTCGAGCTTATACGCGATATGTTTCGCTCGGAAGATGGAGTATTTCGTAAAGAAATAGCTACAGTTGTGCAGATGGAAGTGCGAGGATGTTAATCAGAGTTTTGCTGAGGTTAATGGATCCATCGATCAACTTGCGGGAAAAGTAAGCAGCTTCATAGATCGTTTATCAGTGGTCGATGAAAGCTATATTTCATTAAGTGGACAGGTGGATGCGTTTTCACAACAAATTACCGAACCCATTGATGCTACTGGAGCTCTTGCGGTCCAGGCAGCGCAATCGGAGATTATTAAGGCGTGTATGATGGAAATGTCGGAGCGCGAGTTTCGTAACAACAACATTCTGAACACCACGTTAAAGTCAAACCTAGCTGCTTTGGAGCTAGCAAACACATGTCTGGATCTGAAGAAGACAGAAAGTCCCGCAAACTGTCTCAAGGGAATCATGGTGTTGAGAGGCAAACCGCCGCTCAGCAATCGGAACACAAAGCGGCTCAACGGGAGATGGAGAGGCGTACGAAGGAAGGCGAGAAGGATCTCGTTATTGTCTATCGGAGCGGGGCTCCTCAAATGAAGGAGAGCAAAAGTCAGCGGCAATCTACAGAATCAGGAAGCAGCGAGAGATGCAGAAGAGAGTTAATTCAGAATCAGATTATCAGAATGCAAGAGGCTTAAATACGAAAAGTGAGGAAGTGCTACAGTTTCGCGTGTAATTTAAACTTCGTTATTATCGCTGTGTCGGAGACCTGGTTGAAGCCAGAAAAGGTTTCGGCTGTTTTCTTTTCTTTTCGTTCTTTATTCCTGAGCGATTTGTATACTGTGTTACGATGTGATAGAATGGGTTGCATGGGAGGAGAAGTTCTTCAGTGAGCACAGTAATATATCTGCAATGTAACGGCAACGAAACCGAATATAACAAGTAATATTACAAAAGTGTTACACGCAAGTTATGGGTAAGGTGCCAAATCCGGCTCGACAATATAACAGTCCCGAGTACAAATCCTTCGTTTGGCTACGCACTGGCGTTCGTCTAGCTCGGACGCATGGCAAATGTCCGGGAAGTGACTGTCGCGAGTTTGGCTTTGAGATATGGGCATCATAGCGCTCAGCGAACGATCCCGAACGCACGCCAGACAGATGACTTGTACTGTGCCACTATCTGGCTGAGCCATACATATCACAATACTGCCGTATTGCTGTCTGGGTCGCGTGTGGCTGGTACATGGCTGGCCTCTGGCTTCACCGTAGCTCCGTGGATTCTGCTTGGCCACTCACAATACTGCCGTATTGCTGTCTGGCTCGAGTCTGGCTAGGAGTGCGCGAGTTCTGCGGGTTCATTATTAATCAATAAAATGAAGAAATACCAGGACGAAAAAAGTATTTCCATGTTTTCCGCCTTTTTCCCCCTCTATGATCAACTTGCCGACGAATATAGCCGGAAAAAATCTTACGGTTTTTTTGTGGTCTGAGCCGTCAACCCTACCTGCATTGCTATTCCTACCTAATGATGCTACCAACTACGCTACGGAATACTTTGGATAAACTAATACTTTTATGGCATAAGACGTGATCGTATATGCTGACAAATTGGTATAAGGGAAACCTGTTTTTTAACCGTTGAACTCTTAGCGATATATTATACATCGACGGTTTAATGCCATAAGGCCATTAATCTATGTACAAGCATAGTCTATATGTCTATATGCCCTTCAGGCCTTAGATCATCGATATGTCTGAAGTTCTTGAAACTTTTCATTCATTTATCTCAATAAAAGTTCAGAAGAATGAATTGAATATTTGTCTATAACTTTTAACATATTATTAACGATTGCGCAATTTATATTGAAATGAAACTTAATTTTTTACTTTCTCATCCCATACGAAATATCTAAGGAGAGAAAGTATTGTAATCCAAAAAAAACCAACGCTCACATTATGGTCTAGAAACATGTTTTGCATGTCCCAGACTGCAAAAAAGCATCTTCCCACTTCGGTCTGTCTGCCCCGTCCGAAAATACAATAAGTTTTCAACAAGACTTCAGATCGCAGCGAAACTTGTCTGTGTCTTCTACATGTACAATGTAGTTTTGGTATTGAACTTTGAATTTGTTTATGCATCTGTTCTGGTAAAGTCCCTTAAATGTGAAAAAATTTTAAATTCCCTCAATTATAACAAAATTTCAAAAAATCGACGAAACATGTAAAAAGTATTCAAAAAAATGCTGATAAAAGTTTGGTTGGTCCGCAAATAGAATTACATCCAGGTAGGCAGACACAAAATGAGTGTAACTATACTGCGCTGCCTCCATTGTCTTATGAAGTCATTCGAATGAGAAGAAAAAAAAATGATGTAAAAAATGTACATCGACTGAAAAATGGATCTTGTTTTAGTGCTTGTTGAATGAATTTAGAATATTATATTTTATATAGAAGTTAGAATTTAGAATTTATATTCTCTATATGATAGAATTATATATTCTAGATATAGAATTTATATTATAGAATTTAGAATTTATATGTTATATAAAACTAACGCAAGGAAGACATTATTGCTCGAAAGAGAGTCTGACATAAATCTATGGCTAATAAGAAACAAAAGGCGTATCTCCCACAGTGCAGCTGGCAAAAATATTTAGGATACGTTTGTTTGTTTCATTGTCGTCGATATAATTTTGTCCATTTTAGAATTATGAATAGAATTATCAGGTAAACCATGGAAATAAATGTAAAAAAAATCGTAAAATGAACGGGACCGAGAATGACAGTTGTTAAAAATCTTAGAAATCGAAAATTATAAACTTTCTTCCCGTAAATTTCTATAATTTGATTTTCTCAACAGATGCTGTAAAACGTACAGAAAATTGCAATTTTAATATTTTTTATACATTATCGTAATTTTCAGTCGGGATTAGTCCTCTCAAATTGATATTGTTACGTACAGTGAATTTTATCTAAAATTCACTGACGCAACCGGCGAAAAATCCACAAAAATTGGTAATAAAATAATAGTCCGAAAAGTCATAGAAAAATCCATAGAAAATTTAATAAAAACACAAGTAATCATTAATAAGGGATTACGTGTTCATTAATTATGCGTCAGCGAACACTGAATGATTCGATTCAGTGATTAGCATAGCAATAGTTGAATAACTAAAAAAATATCGCAAGGGGTATATTTGGGTTGCTAGAGAGGTGTCATCGGCGGCGAGCATACGTTAGACTACCTGAAGATCCCATTGTTTTTATTGAAACGCGAAAGGCTATCCGAATCTTTAGCTATATGCGTCGGGAGACGGAGCATTAGCGCTCCAACACGTAACGCGAAGTGATACACATACGCACACAGCGGTGCAGCCAGAGAATCCGTGTGAATGTCTCGGGGCGACTGATTGGAAAAATCACCGTCGGCGCCAACGAGTGCAGCACTTTTTAGGGCATTATTATATTCTATTAAAGTTAATAAAAACCATAAAAGTATAAAACAGGCGTGGATATTTGGCCAGAGAATAATTAATTCATTGATATCCAGTAAAATCAAGCTTTTTAAATAATTTGGGTCAGGTCGTTAAGGGAGCTTTCCAGTGTGAAATTTTCAAAAAATCGATTTTTTTTTTTGCTTTATCGAATAGGTTTACACTCTTCCGAATATTCCCTGAAATTTTCATGCCGAAATTCAGATTATTTCGGTTACTGTACAGCATTTCTTGGAAGAAGGAGCGCTACAGCTGTCGCGTCGGCCGTCTGCCGACGTGTCCAGATCCGGCCGAGATAGATTCTTGTCCTTTGATAAAAAATGCTTATGAAATCAATCGTCGTTTCTGCTTTGCCATGCGATTGGTCGGCATCGGCATAAATGGCATTAGAAATTTTATCGCCTTGATGGATTTAACTGCAAACTTCAATAATAACACCTATTATGGAATCGTGAAAATCCTGCAGATTGCAGCGAAATCAATATACGAGGCCGTCGTGAAAAAAGCAGGTACCGAAGAGAAGGAAAAAACTTTGGAAGCAGAAAATCGGGGCGATATTCTGACGGTGTCCGGTGATGGATCGTGGTCGAAACGCGGTTTCACGTCGCGCATGGGTATCGTGTCCGTGATTGGAAAATATACCAACAAAGTTTTGGATGTTGCTGTCAAATCAAGCTTCTGCAAGGCTTGTGCATTCTGGAAAGAACAAGAGGGAACACCCGAGTACGAGGCGTGGTTTGAGACGCATGAATCCGAATGCAACGTCAATCACGAAGGCAGCGCGGGAAAAATGGAAGTCGACGGTATAATCGAAATATTCAAGAGATCAGAAGAGTTGCACAACGCGAAATACGGTTTCTATATAGGAGACGGCGATACAAAAACATTCAAGATGTTATTAGAAGCCAAGCCGTACGGTGACGATTTGACGGTAAAAAAAAGGAATGCGTTTTGCACGTGAAAAAGCGAGAGCACGAGAGCTTCAATCACTGTGTGTGGCAACTAGCCCCAAAGCACGTATTCTGCGGCAAGCAGATAGTAGAAATCGCTACGCAGTGTGCTGTGTGCACCTTCAATGAAGGTTACGACCCAATTTTAAACATTTTGGAGACGATGGGATGCACGATAGGGCCGAGCGCCGCAGATTTCGCCGCTAAGTACAAGAATGCGCGCATCACCCAAGCAAACCGCCGGGCGTCCCTGGATAGCAAAGAGGCGAGGACAGCTCGTCGGACTGAACAATCCATTGAGCACGATCTTTTCGAAGAAGCAGAAGGGATATTGTATGGACCTGGCATCGCTGATTGACCGTAAGTAAACGATTTACCTAAAATTTCCTCACTTGAAACTGTGACGGATGGTCGATGGGTCAGGCACTGCTCTGATGAATAAATTTAGTGAGATAAAATATAGAATATAGCTTTATTGGTCGGAGAGTGTAACAGGTAATTCGGAGGTATAATTCGGAGGTGTACCGCACTGATCGCTGGTCGGAGCTGAACTGTCGTGAAGCGGGCCTGAAGCCGAGGGCCTGACGCGCGCTTCACAAAGGGACAAAGTCGCGACAGAGTGTCGCGACGCTCGCGATAAGGCCCGTCTCACGGCTCTAAACCGTGCGGCCGGATGCGGATAACCCGGGAGGGCTTCCGCGTATTAGAACGCAGCGGAAAAATAATACCGCTGCGAAGAAAGAAATTATATCGGTATGAATGAGGCTGGAGCCGTTACAAAACTTTGAACGCGTTTTTCTCGAAACAGCATTTTTCAAAACGGTGTCCAACTTGGAGGGTAGAGTTTTAAAGCTATCGAGTTGAATTTTTTACACAATATTCTTAACGTCATTGTTTATTGTGCTATGGAAGCTTTTTTTTTTTTTTTACATCTTCCTATTTTTTTGTAAAAAAAACTGCAAAAAAAAGGCTAAAATCGATACTTTTTGTTCAAACCGGCGCCATTTTTGCAAAAAAAAAAAAAAAAAGCCTCCATAGCACGAAAGCCAATTATATACCGATCAATAATCTTTTTGTGTTTTTTGTTTCAGATCAAAATTGTGACCCCCAACGTGGACACCACATCCAAGTGCATTTTCTGCAACAATTGTTTCATCATTTTTATAGATATTAATTAATAAATAAATCGATCTTTAAAAAATTGTTTTGTATTCTTCAATACCCAATGAATATACAAAAAAAAAACCAGACCGATTAGATTATTTTTTCTTTAAAAAAAAAAAAATCGCGAAAAACAGCGATTTTTCGGGCTGTCACACTGGAAAGCTCCCTTAATATAAAATTGTCATAAAAATTGATGAATATTTACTATCCATTATTATAATCATCAGAGAAATTAATTAACGTTATTAAAATCATGTTTTTACTATCAATAGAATAGTCAAATAAAATAGTCAATAGCAGAGAATTAGTTATTATCATCTGAGGAAAATATTTATAGACATTATTATTAATTTAAGTGAAGTTAAATAATTATCCGTTGAAAATCAGGGATTTATAAATAATATTTATAACAATTTCATAAACCAGGATTATAAATTTTGATAGGAGAATCGTAGGAACTTCGTTCAAATTTGTAAATTCTTATTATTTAAATCGAAATTCATCAGAGTAATTTGTTTATCCAGAAAAATATTGTAAAAACCAGAATTTTGAAATTATTAAAATAAGCTGCGGAAGACGCCAAAACCGATCGATATTGACCAAAGAAGGGGGAAGTCGATGCAACGGACAGCTCGGAGGCGCGGGTGCCCCCCGATCAAAACAATAAAAGAGGCACCTCCAAAGGCGGAAAGTCAGTCTTTGCGGACGGCAGTGTACTCCACGTGTTCTACACCACTCTCGGAACGTCACCTTTGCGCAGATGTTACGATTGTTAATAACGAATTGAAGTTGATATATAAATAAAATGTTAATATCTGAATGGATAAATAAACCGGAGTTCAACGAAAATGATTTCATCACCTACAACATTCTTCATTCATTCACCATCTTCGATATTCGCTGTTGATTCAATCAATTTTCTCTGAAAGAAGGAAGGCAGGAAGGAGGACTTTGCAATTCAGAATTCGGAATCGACATTTTTCATCCATTTTTGATCGTTTCGACTCATTCGGATCTGTTATTCATTGACAATCAACGTAAGTCATGAAATCATTCAATTTGAAATCGTAATATTTTATTTCGCCTCTTGTCTTCGAATATATTATTTAATTTTGATTCTTCTTTTCTTTTTGTTACTCTGAGCAACAATTAATTATTTTAAATCATTCGATGGTAATTAATAACCGATCGGGGTCTTATTAAACGAAAAGGGTGATAATTAAAAATTTAGAAGTCGAGGTTCTCGATCTTTCTTAAAGAGGACCAGGGTGTAGAGTAATGAACTCGACTGTCAGTGATAACGCTAGCCTTCAGTCAGTAGCGGGCAGCATTGCGCGACGATGAGGGATCGTATTACACAGCCTTGCTACGGTGTGTCAGGGTCGAGCGAAGAATCATAATATTTCGAACGTGGTGCACATCTCATAGGATAATCGACCTATATTCTTTTCGGCATGCATTCTCAGCCCAGCCCTGAATAAATTTCCGCAAGGTTAGATTCAAAAGGGGCACTGTTCTGATAAAGCGTCACATGCTATAAACGCGTAATAGGGAGAGAAATCTCCTCGACCGTAGATGCAGGAAAAAGCTGATCAGGACGTAACAATATGTTGGCATGCCTACATGCTTTCCAGAGAAGTAATAGTGTAATGTTTGGTCTAGCAAAATCGTAGCAAAATAACAGCCACGGGATGGCATACCCATATCCTGTCCAGGGACTGGATATACTGTAGTGCTTGGCTGAGCTACGGATGAGCCAAAGAATCGCCATCGTGTGGCATGCCAAAATGCTTTCCTGAGGCAAAATATTGCAGTGTTCAGCCGAGCGAAACACCTGCCAAATAGTAGCCACGGTGAGGCATGCTCACATGCATGCCATCGACAACTCGTTTATTTCTACAGCCAAGTGATAATGTAGGGTCTGGCCGAGCCAAGGACGTAGGGTCTGGCTTCAAGGTGCACAGCTTGCCGCCCAAAGGTAAGCCAAGCCGTGCACCTTGGCCTGTCCAAAGAGTTGCCAGATACCATCCGCAACGAGGGTCTGGCTCTCAAAGCTTGTTGCATAAGCCAGAGTTAAGCCACACTTTGCCATACGCACGCCAATTACCGGAACAGCTTACCACGAGTTGCCAGACACTTGCCAAGTACAATTGTTGTACTCGGGTCGCCATCCATTTTCACTTCACCTTACTTTGGGAGGACAGATTCCAGTTTTCATGTGGTATGCAGTCGGGACGAGTTCCTCGATGGTATGTATAAAACGTGAGTCGTTGGGATTTCTCATGAAAATCATTGTATTATCAAACTTTTTTACTGTATTATGCAAACGTCTCCGGTTATTCCATCCGGAAATTGTATTTGAGCGCAGATATTCATCTGTTCTGCATAATCGATTTCGGGCATTAATGTGCTAAAGGCCGTCGTAGAAATTGCAAATTCCGCCGCCCGTTGTATCAATCGATCGGGTTGATTAAAAATTGCGTCGCACTCAAGACGGCTACTAGAAAAATAGTACATTACTGAACGAGGGCGAAAAACGTTCTTCTGACGAGTGTGAGTTTGCAGCACGAGCCGAATGCGGGTGCTGTAATCACACGAGTTAGAAAAACTGTTTCGCACGAGGGATGTACGAAATGTTTCATCACAAGGTGCGAAAATGGCGGTTTTACGCATACGAAGCGGGCGGAAAAGTGGCCATTTCCGCACCGAGTGATGAAAATATTATTTTTTTACAGTATGCAGTGGGTTGGCGTTCGTAGGTAGTCAGTGCGATGCGTTTATTGATCGGGATTTTTATATTAATCGGGAAATCATGGTACCATTTGACTGTTTGACTAGAGTATGAAAACCTTATCCGGGGATTCTATGCGGAAATTGCATTCGACCAATGGATACCTTCGATATTTAGTTTAAAGATTTCGAACTTAAACTACGCTAGAGACTTTCGAGATTATAAGGTTGGTCATGATATACGTTTCGCATTCGGTGAACTGTCTGTCACCCTATAAAAGTTACCAGCCATCCAACCGGATCGGCTGGTAACAGACTTGTTACGGGCCGATCCTGTTGGACGGCTGGTAACTTTTATATCCGGACTCTGAATTCTCATTCGTTGCTGCCTGGCGAATTAAAATTCGGCTCTCAAAGCGGGAGATTTGTTACGGGTTTGAACACACGTTTGGTTAAGGAGACACGTTATTTGCGTATGAAAACATATCAATTTAATTATTTAACCGTTGAATAACAAAAGCACACAATGTCACAGATATCAATTCATAAGATAACGAACTAAAATATAGTTTAACACACTTGTATTGTTTTACAACTTAGTATCGCGACTACCACGATTTGTTTACTCGGCACAAGCTCTTAACAAGCGAAGTGAACTGTCCGAGATTTTCCGAGTGACTAACTAAAAAGCGTCGTGATTCCAAGCGTCTCGGATCATTCTCTTTTTGAAAATGCATAGTTTCCGTGAAAGGGTGGTTGGGGGTACAACTTCGAGGCTCGACTTTCGATTGGTTGGAAATGAGGTACCGCCCGCACAATTTGCTCAATTTTCTATATAGGCGGAGCCCACCGAGCCACCGCCGAGTTGAGGGCTTTTTCTATGTACCTCGTAGAAAACCTTCGGCTTTGTCTCTGGGTATGTCTGTTTTTCCGAAGGGGTCGTAAAACATTTGGCGTCCGGCTGAACTCGGCCACCCAAACCCGCGCGAGAAAAACAAGACGGTCTGTTCATTTTCACTTTAAGTACCTCTCAAGGGTTTAGAGCTCTGAATGCGATTCTTTTTAGACAAAAAGGTATATGAGGGTTTTCCTCTTCGAAAAATGTACAAGGTTAATCTTTTCTTTCGCTACAGAGTCACGTTCGCTTTTATGGCCCTCACTTAAAATATACTGAAAGTGTACAGTTATGTTTCTACGTAGGGATGGAAAGAGGACTGTGGGAAGGTAGAATGTACGTACATGTATGGATTAGTATACTAAAAATGATTTCATTTATATTCAAATAATCGCGCCATATGTGGGATGCGTGCGAGCGACCCGCTCGTCACACCTCCCTTCTTAAAGAAAAGTCTCTTCTTCAGAGAAAGACTTTTCATCTCGAAAGTTGTTTCGTAAGCAAATATTGATCTTTCTTTTGTATAAGCTATGAGGAAGGGAAAATTGTTTTGTGTTGGACCTTTCTCATTATTTACATTACTGTCCTGGCATTTACCCGGGGCCCGCAGGGAAACCAACACTCAAAAACCTGGGGAGGACAGTGTACAGTGATTAACATAGTGGTGATCAGAAAATTTCAATCTTACGCTAACTATTACTATTGTATAATTAACACACATGTTATTCATTAATTGGTACAGTAGCATGCTTCAATTTGTCCAAGTGTACGATTTTTGTTCGGTTTTGGCCCACTTGGATTTCTGCGTTTTTTAGTCCGACCAGTCGCATGATCGGGTAAGGTCCTAGATAGTGCGGGTCGAATTTATTTACGTGGGGCTCTTTCAGAAGATAGACCGGTTCACCTACGGCGAAGTTTTTATTGTTCAATTTCTGGTCGTAGTACTGTTTCGATCTCCATTTAGCTGCGTTTAGGCGCTCTACTGCCTTCGACTGCGTTTCCGAGAGCTTTCGGAGAAAGTCATCAAGGTGCTCAATATAAGTTGTAAATTGTTCTCCCCTCTGGAAGCTACTCGGTATATTTGCTTGTTTTCCGAACACTAACGTATGTGGAGGGAAGCCTGTGGACTCATGCACTGAGGTATTGTAGCTGAAGATCGCATAGCGCAACCACGTGTCCCAATTTTGCTCGTTACCGAATTGTTTCAGATATTCTACCAGCGAGTGGTGACTGCGCTCTAACGATCCCAGAGATTCTGGGTGAAAAGCTGTGGACTCGAGTTTGTTTATTTTAAATATTTTGCAGATCGTTTGAATAATTTTACTGATAAAGTTGCTGCCTTGATCTGTATGGAGAATTCTAGGGCAACCGAATCGCGTGATAAATTGTTCGGCCAGCGCGCAAGCTACAGCTACTGAGTCGATAGTCTTTAACGGGACGGCGTCGCAATATTTGGAGAAATTGTCCTGGAAGGTTAAAATATATTTGTTTCCCCTTTCAGTCACCGGCAGCGGTCCGACTATATCCATTTGAACCTTTTCGAACGGTTCGCTCGGAGTATCCGTGATCTTCATGGGGAGACGCGTTTTTGTTCGCACCAATTTATATTCCTGGCAATTTTTACAGCCTTTAATAAACTTGCGAACATCATCTCGCATTCCCTCCCAATGAAAATCACCCCGGATTCGCCAATATGTTTTGGACGCGCCCTTGTGTCCTCCTACAGCTGACTCGTGGTATTCGCGAATTATTCCCGCTCGATCTTCTTCAGGTGGGGTTTGTATTTCTCCTGAGCAAATTCTGATACCGCGACCTGATTCCGCGAAGGTGCGTCGGAACGCTTGTTCTATCGATAGCCACGATAACTGGTCGAGGCTGTGCCCGCCTTTCATGACGCTAACGCTTGAGACATCCAGTGCTTCCATGGCCTGCTTTAGAGCTTGAATGGCAGTTTCAACATGAGAAAAGTATGCACGCGCATCGAAGGTATCCTTTACTACCGCGTGGAAGACATAGTGGTTTTTTGACCGCATAGCCACGACTTGACCCAATTCGGGTTTGGCTGACTTTAGACCTTCGATGTCAATTAACCCTGCATCCTTCAATTCTCGATTATTCGTTGAAGTCAAGACACAATCGGCAGAAATAAAATTTACAATATGTCCGATTTTTGTTGTCAACTTCTCTTTACTGTAAGTAATACATGAGTTTTCAACGATATTAACCGATGCCGTTCGTATTACTGATTTTTGATTGTCTGATTCTACTAGATCTTCTACCGAATTGATTTTCATGGATGCGTCCTTCATTCCGGGTCTTACTCCTACATGATGCGACGTCTCGACAATCTCCGAGATATCTTGGGATAGGGCCCTTGTTAATCCTGCTCCCTTCTCGATCGTCACCAACCCCTCGTTTCCACGCTCCGCAATGCACGGAAAAGCTTGTGGCGATAACGGGGTTGTAAATTCCTCCTCCGGCAGCAGGTATGGAGCCAGGCGCTCGGCACCGCTGTGTAACCGGCTAGGAGTTTTACTGCGTTCCGATAGTGAAGTCACTTCACCCCCATCGGAACCTACTTCGAGATGTCCATCATTTCTTTGCCTACTTACGATGAAGACGTTACCAATCAATTCCTCAATCTGTTCGTCGAATCCAGAAAAACAACTGTCATCCCAATTCTCCTCCTCTTTTTCTGTAGTTGTGTTATCGTGTGTTGTCAGACCCGACGAACCAGGAGATTGAACTTCGATGTTCAACACCTGTTTGGCCGGGTCTAGTGTTTTAGTCGATTTGTCAGTGTTTTCGTCCGTTAATGAGATCTCGTAAAGATTTGGAGGATTGCGAGACAGTGCATCAGCATTACAATTTGCGACTCCCTTTTTGTATACTATATCGTAGTCATACTCACTGAGCTTTATTCGCCATCTAGCAAGCCTGGAGACTGGATCTTTCAAACTGTTCAACCATAAAAGCGGTTGATGATCGGTAACTAAAGTAAAGCGGTATCCGTATAGGTATGGTCGGAAATGTTTCACGGCAAAGACGATGGCGAGTAACTCTTTTTCCGACGTTGTGTAATTTGTTTCGGCTTTGTTCAATGTTCGCGACGCGTACCCAATTGGTAAGTCCCGACCGATCGTTCCCTGACTCAACACGGCCCCCAATGCGAAATCCGAAGCATCTGTTGTTAGAACGAAAGGCTTGTTGAAATCGGGGTATTGGAGCAGCGGCTCCGAGCAGAGTTTATCGCGTAGTGTTTCGAACGCTTTTTGTTGTGTGTCTGTCCACGCGAACGGTGTATTCTTTTTTAGAAGTACAGTGAGGGATTTTGCGATCTTTGCGAATTCTGGGATAAACCTACGATAGTAACCTATCAGTCCTAAGAATTGTCTGACGTTTTTCCTTTTTCGCGGTACGGGGAATTTCCTCACAGCTTCTGTTTTCCCTGGGTCTGGTTTCACTCCCTCTTCGGTAATTATATGCCCTAGGTATGCAATTTCCTTGCGTAAGAATTGGCATTTATCTGGCTGAAGAGCCAACCCGGCAGTTTTTTAAACGAGCTAGTAGTTTCACGAGTTTTTGTGAGTGTTCTTCTAGAGTATTAGCATAAATGACAATGTCATCCATGTAAACAAATAATTCGATGCCTTGGAGTCCGGTCAACACCTTATCCATTAAACGCTGAAACGTAGCGGGGGCGTTCTTTAATCCGAATGGCATTCTGTTAAATTCTAGATGAGCAAAAGGGGTTGAAAAAGCCGTCTTTGCTTGTGAACCCTGGTCCATGGGTATCTGGTGGAAGCCTGAAGCTAGGTCAAGAATGGAAAAATACTTGGCTCCACCGAGTTGATCTAGAATGTCTGTGATGTTTGGGAGCGGATAGGCGTCTCCCACCGTTTTTTCGTTTAAAGCTCGATAATCGATAACCATTCGCCACCTTTTATTACCCTGCGAATCGGCTTTCTTGGGCACGATCCACAAGGGCGAGTTGTAAGGTGACTCTGAGGGTTGAACTATTCCTTTTACCAGCAAGTCGTCTATCTGACGACGGATTTCCTCTCTTTGAAACGGCGGGTATCGATACTGTTTGGTATTTATTGCGTGTTCATCCGTGGTCACTATTTTGTGTTCTAATACCTTTGTGGCGCCCAATGGGTCGCCCGGCAAGTGAAATTGAGGTGAATATTCTCCCAAAATGGGAAGAATACTTTCCCTCTCTTCTTCGCTCAGATGATCGAGGCTTAGATTTTTAAATAGGGTCGCGATACGTTTTGTCGTCTTTTTCTCGCCCTCGATTAGGGAATGAGGGGTAGACTCTGTTCGGGTGCGCGGTGAGAGCGCGCGATATTCCTCAATTTCCATTGGTGCCAAAGTCAATTCGACCGCGTGTGTGTTTGCATTGATAGCGTAGACGTGAGCATACCCGTCCACCTGTGTGACGAGAGTTTCACCAAGGTAGACACCCGGGCCCGTCGCCACCCTCCGCAAGTATCCCTCAGTCGCGTGGACGTTGGTAACCGGTATTTTTACTAATTTTTTTGTTCGCGGTGGCACGTGAATTGTATGGTGTTGCACGAATGGAATCCTCTGTACGTCGAAATGGAGCTCGTCTGTTTCGAAATCTAGTTTTGCGCGATATTTTTTTAAAAGCTGCATGCCAATGAATAAAGGTAATGTGATAGATTCTTTTTTTGTTAATAAAAACCCGTGGATTTATCGCATCTTCTTTAATTAAATTCAAATCTGACCCCGTATCGATCATTAATTGAGCCTCACCATTGTAGAACGCGATATTCTCTAGTTTTACTATTGCGACGGAGAGCCGGTCTCCTCTGTTGATCCAGTACACGTACCGTTTTCGAGACCCTTGCCAAATATTTGAACCGTCGACCCGTCCGCTCGGCGGTTCGATTTCGAGTTTAAATGGTTACCCTTTTTTTGTTTCTCTATGGTCAACTCCCTTTCTTTAATATGTTTTTTTCGCAAAAAGCAATCTTTTTCTAGGTGGTTATTGCGAGTGCAATAGTCGCAATGGGTCCCATTCGGTTGTTTGCGCTTTTCCCCACTATTCGTGCGTTGCGGGCACTCACGTCGCATGTGCCCGGTTTCGTTGCATGAAAAGCATCGAATCACTTTAGAAATTTCCGAGCGCATGTGCGCTACCTTTTTCTGGGGTATAATCTTAACGATTTCTGCTCTGGAAAAATTTTGTGTTCCTGATTTCTCGCCATGTATCTCTCTCCAATTGCGAGCCGCAGTATCCGCGACGGTAGCCACCTCGATTGCGTCTTCTAAGGTGGGAGGGGTCTTTGTTTTTCATAAATGAAATGGTCTGCATATCAAGTCCGCGAATAAAGTGGCAAATTACGGTTTCAGTCATTTCCTCGAGGAATACTTTTCCTCGTTCTCCGGGTTTTTCGCGCTCGATAAAGACTATGATCTCCATCATTATGCTTGAGACCCTTTGAGCGTAGTCTGCGATAGTCTCGTCTTCGGCACGGGCGAGAGAAGTGACTTGTTGCATGTGCTGGCTGAGAGTCGCTTTTGGGGCTAAACCTTTCTCTAATGTAACTAGCAATTCCTCCAAAGTCGCGAATCGTTTTCCCATCGTGCGTTTTAGAGCCGTTTTACTAAGTTTTGTCTGAATCGAGATGATTAAAAATTGTTCTTCGTGAGGTGCAATAGCAGCAGCGGCTGCCCTACAATACTGAGTGAACGTCGTTACGTTAAGATTCTCGCCGTCGAAGTTCGGTATTAAAGTGGCCGCGGTTTTGAAACCAAGCAATTGGTTCGGCAATACTTGTTGTGAGGCAACTGAACGGATATTTCCGGTGCTCGAACCCGCGGTTGACTGAGTGTCAATTTCATTTGAATTCGATCGATTCTGGCTGTGATTAGCGACGCGAGTATTGAGCATCTGGTCCTCTATATCATCTCGAACTATTGGGACTGTTCTCCTTCTCCCTGAACGCAAGCTGGATCCTCCCGGTGAACCGGAATTTGTTCCCCGTGGAGGCGACATTTTTATGGTATATATGTAGGAATGTTTGGCTTACCGATCTATCTCTGTCTCCCTCAACGTATATAATCCTGGAAGAAAATTTAACGATACCACTTAAAGTCTTTTAAAACTGTTGATTCTTCTTGAATCCCATCATCTTGGAGGGTGTCCGATTCCTGTGGAATCCCGCGTCGTTCCGCGAACTCCTCACGATCCGGTGTCACGATGAATCCCGCGTCGGACTCACGCCGTGAGCTCGTTGGCAGGTACCACCTCGCTGAACAGGATCAGCAAGCGAGGGTCTTCGGTTCACTTTTCCATTTCCGCAATGAAACCCCCTGCACGGGTCGATCAGGCTACTCAATTCACCCAACCGATATCCGTCAGGCAGATAATCGCGCGAAAATGGGGTAGTGAACCACGTGTGCAAACAGTTTTTATTTATTTATTTTTTTTTTTTTTTAAATTTATATATATATATTTTTTGTATGTATAAATGTATATTATTATTTCTTTTAACACTAAAACTTGATTCTGGCACGACAAAAATGTTCAAATATATTTTTATTGAGTATTTAATTACTCGTATTGTTCCCTTTTCGTTGCACTGTCACTTTTTGCAAGTTCACTTTTATTATTTGAATTTAATTTACACTTTGACTTAATTTATTTCGTACGTTAATTTTCATCACTCACAATTAGTTTTTCATTGTTTTAATTTCAATTTCCCGATTGAGAGGCAGCGTTGTCCTACCGACTGCGCCAATTTTGTTACGGGCCGATCCTGTTGGACGGCTGGTAACTTTTATATCCGGACTCTGAATTCTCATTCGTTGCTGCCTGGCGAATTAAAATTCGGCTCTCAAAGCGGGAGATTTGTTACGGGTTTGAACACACGTTTGGTTAAGGAGACACGTTATTTGCGTATGAAAACATATCAATTTAATTATTTAACCGTTGAATAACAAAAGCACACAATGTCACAGATATCAATTCATAAGATAACGAACTAAAATATAGTTTAACACACTTGTATTGTTTTACAACTTAGTATCGCGACTACCACGATTTGTTTACTCGGCACAAGCTCTTAACAAGCGAAGTGAACTGTCCGAGATTTTCCGAGTGACTAACTAAAAAGCGTCGTGATTCCAAGCGTCTCGGATCATTCTCTTTTTGAAAATGCATAGTTTCCGTGAAAGGGTGGTTGGGGGTACAACTTCGAGGCTCGACTTTCGATTGGTTGGAAATGAGGTACCGCCCGCACAATTTGCTCAATTTTCTATATAGGCGGAGCCCACCGAGCCACCGCCGAGTTGAGGGCTTTTTCTATGTACCTCGTAGAAAACCTTCGGCTTTGTCTCTGGGTATGTCTGTTTTTCCGAAGGGGTCGTAAAACATTTGGCGTCCGGCTGAACTCGGCCACCCAAACCCGCGCGAGAAAAACAAGACGGTCTGTTCATTTTCACTTTAAGTACCTCTCAAGGGTTTAGAGCTCTGAATGCGATTCTTTTTAGACAAAAAGGTATATGAGGGTTTTCCTCTTCGAAAAATGTACAAGGTTAATCTTTTCTTTCGCTACAGAGTCACGTTCGCTTTTATGGCCCTCACTTAAAATATACTGAAAGTGTACAGTTATGTTTCTACGTAGGGATGGAAAGAGGACTGTGGGAAGGTAGAATGTACGTACATGTATGGATTAGTATACTAAAAATGATTTCATTTATATTCAAATAATCGCGCCATATGTGGGATGCGTGCGAGCGACCCGCTCGTCACAGACTCGCCCTAGTGGCGCCGTTCGCACGCGTATCACGGTCGAATGTGTTACGTCCAGCCCAATTCGTGAGAGTGTAAGGGAGAGCGCAACACTATCGGTTTCTCCTTTCGGGTCAAGGCAGGGTAGCCCTTTACACCAGGGACGGAAACCTGGCCTGTTTACACTATAGTTTTATGGGTTTTTAGATGATCGCTGAATACGATACTCGGCACGGATATTTAAGATTATTTGGTCGCAGTTAAATATTTATAAGTTGTCAATGAAGTATTACTCACATGGTTTTATTCTCCCACAATGATAATGAGTAGATAAGACGATACAATTGGTTTCACATATAACACGCGTATGACTTAAATCGTTATCCGTAGAATTAATATACTTGAGACTTTTATTCATGATTGTGGAAGACCTAGTTTCTATTGAAAAGCCGTACGAGCTATGAACTCTGGCTTTCAATATAGCTGCCCGAGTCGAAATTTTCTCGACCTCCTCACAACCTAACAGCCGCTTCGTGAATCGATCAAGTCAGGCGAGTCGTGTAGGTTACGAAGAATTCAACCGAGGTTCCGATACACGAGACGCCTATGTGGCGCAACCTCCGTACAGCCTGCAAAGTGGCACAAATTGAACATTTTCGCTCTAAGCAGGTTGTTGGAGTTTGTACAGAACCTACAAAACCTTCAGACCCTGCTTGTAGCCTATTCTGTGAACGCTATGCGAACCCTCCGTACCCTCCGTTTAGCCTACGGTATGCCAATTAAAAAAATGTTTAACACAAAAATCATTTATTTTTTTGAAATCATACATCAAATACGTATCGAAAGTTACATTAGATAAAGAGACTCTATTAGGTTATTGAAACTTATTGTCGTTCCAATAATAATAGTCAACTTCATCTTACAGGACATAGATAAAAATTTGAACATAAACTTAACATTTGTTTATCGATTATTTTTATCTTTGGATCAAATAGCTCATGGGTTGACCGTACGTTCATCACAAGTTTTCGATAATAAAATGATATGTTAGCAGATCCTGAGACTACATCTCAAATATACGACACTTAAGGGAAGAGATACTTTTATGCGAGGAAAAAATGACTGATTTTGATGATTTTGTCGTAAAAGGAAACATTTCGTCAATACACCCAAAACTTTGCGTTTATTTATTATGACTTTCGACTATGACAACGTATTTTTTTGTAAAAAATATCAACAATTCTTTTCTCGCATAGAGGTATCTTCCCTCTTGAAGAACATTTGGCTTATATTTAAAGGAACGTTACGTAGGAACTTTTTGATAAGAAATATCAATTGTAAAAAATCATCTTTCGTCTCGTTATCTTTCCAATTGCTATAGAGATTTTTTTCGTACTGTTGAACTGTTGTTGAAATGAGTTTTGAGGATATGGCTCAACGGACGTCGGCGCACGATCATAGGGAACCGTTTGAGAGTCCTTCATAACAGATGTTGTCAAAGTTTCCTGAATGAACGTTTGAGGGACGTTCTCAACGGATGTTGTTGACGGTTCCGGATCGACGTTTTGAGACGTTTTCTCGACGGATTTTGGTAAGGTTTGCCGACTGGTCGGTTTAGAGACTCTTTCAACTGACGCTACTAAGATTTTTTCACCTAACGGATCAGATTGATATTTACGTTGTCTTCTTTTTTCGCGGAAATTGCCGGGCAATGTCGACTGGGTTGCATCTTCTCCAGCGTTCTCGGTGATTTGTTTACTGGTCGTTTGTCTCGATGCTTTTCTCTTGTTGTACGCTGTTTTGTTTATAAAAATCATGTAGTCATCCTCATCGACTTCGTCTCCATACCATTCTTTGGCCCAGTCTAAAATGTTATGAGACAAAAGGTAAAAAAAACGATAGAATAAATAAGTATGTGAGAGTAGCAATCATGCAAAATAATCGTGGTGAGAAAAAGGGTAAGTTCAAAGATGGACAAGGAAATGCATTGTGGCAAACGGAGCACTTACATAGAAGGCCTTTGTACAAGTCGGCGTCGATGGCTGGACGTTGGTTTTCTTTCGTTCCTTCCGCAGAAAACTCTACCATATGACTGCCGAACACTTCGAGTAGACACTGTCGCCCCAACAACTTCCAACTCTTCTCGCGGTTTCGTGTGACTTTGTTGAAGAAGTACGATCTTGTCTGTATAGCACTTTTAACTCCGGACAATAAATAGAAGTCGATCCCGTCAAAAATGGGTACCTGGAAAATATTTTAAACAATAATATAATGGCCAAGGAAAGCGGTTCGTAAGTAGGCAAAAGTTAATTTTGACACGTGTCAGAAGAAAATGAGAAAAAATGGTCGTTAGACAGTGATAAGATTTCGTCTGTTCAATCGATTTAAGATAATATTAGAGTTTGTTGAAAATTCGCAAAGGGATTTGAGTGATAATGAATTGTTTGATATAATATCTTTCTTTTCATGGCGTCGAAGGTTTTTTTTTAATCGAACGTATATAAATAAAAGGTATAGAACACTGTCCGACGGAAGTAAAAACGAACTAACTTGAAAAAAAAAAAAATTTCACGAATTTCATTATCAGGTCTATTTAATAATTTCTTAAAGCTATATTAGATCCGAATATCGAAACAGTTCGTTGTTCCCAATGATTGTGAGCGATAAGAATAAAAAATGTTCAACGTGATTGGTTTGAATTTGCTCAAATATTAAGATGTAAAAATCACCTTGTCCTTGCCGGGCTTTTTGTACCGTTCAGGAATCTGAAAAATGATATAAAACATGGAAAATGAGATTAAAGTGAAATCAGATTTTTGAAATACAATAATAATCAACAAGTTCTCAGACGATATTTTATACCTCATACGAAGGTTTCACTTTTTCAAAACTACAAACGGATGACGAAGAAATTATTGATGCCTTGTGTGATATCACCACCGAATCTAGGAAAGAAATATTGTCCGGCGTAGCTAAAAGTAAAAAGAAGGAGTACAAATAGCTAGACACGACTGCAAAAATATCTGTAACAATCTCAGAACTTGAAAGAATGCCTCTTTAGTCTGATTTGCAATCAATAATTTCTTTACAAAAGGTACACAATTTAAGTAACAAAAAAAAAAGTATTTTATCAACTTCAGGGCATACAGCGTATTCGATCATGGGTAAAACTTACCAACAGCAGCGAGGCTTTTCATCGAAGCCCAAAATATTGAATTGTTCGGCATTGTTATTTTTCCCTCGTTGTCGATCTTGCATGTCTCGTCACCCGAAGCTTCTTCCAGTGGGTTCTTCGTAGCCAACGATAAGGGAATTGAAGATATCTTACAGGTCGAAGATTCCATTGCATTCTTCGTAGACAGCAATGTGGGAATTGAAGCTGCGTTACAGGTTGAAGACTCTGTGGCCAGCGCAGCTTCTTTACTGGGACCGAACGAACTGAGATCAACTGAACTTATCGAAGAGTGATCAATAGGTACAGCATTATTCCATATGCCACGGTCCTTTGCAATCAGCTCCTCGACCTCTTCTCGAGCAACGCTACGAGCAATCTTATCAGCTTTTTTCGCTGTCTGAAGCTCTTTTCGCTGATCGTGGACTTCTCCCGTGAAAATCCTTGTTTCCGCACTGGCTACTTCTCCTGTCGAGGCATCAACGGGACACATGCTCAACAATTCATATCGATTCCCTGAAAAACGATCGATCCACGCGTGTTTACGACTTTGGTTATGTTTACTACCGGCGTTCCGATCTCTTACTTACCACTGATTTTTTTTTCGACTACGTAATGACAAGAGTTTTTCTTCGTCACTTGATCGACCCACGTAACCCTCGTTCGGTCGCCGACCACACGGTGATTTTTTGGTATTACCGCAAGATCTAAAACGTCGTAGTACGTTTGCGGATCTTTCGATCCTCGGGGGCCTTTTTTTGTCGCAGATTTTTCCGATTTTTCGTATACCACGAGG
The DNA here is from genome assembly GCA_958510785.1 of Exephanes ischioxanthus. Lineage (NCBI taxonomy): Eukaryota > Metazoa > Arthropoda > Insecta > Hymenoptera > Ichneumonidae > Exephanes > Exephanes ischioxanthus. The sequence goes on from OY294024.1 coordinate 3,319,990, forward strand.
GCGTATTGCCCTTTCACTTTTGTCGTCATTTTCGCGAACAATATAATTGATTATTACTCGCACAATCGTTGACAAGATATAGGTAAACACGCATTAGACGTTGACGTACGCGAGACAATGCCGGTGAGCGGGAAGCGCGAGCACGCGGGAGACTGCCGGTGAGCGGGAAGCCGGAAGACGCTTACGCGCAACGACGCGCCGTACGTAATGGCGGTCATAGCCAGTCAGACCAATCCGCTTGTTGGGCGAGGTTGGGCTAGCCAATCATATCTGTAGCACACCGGATACCTCGTGTGCCGGCAAAATGCGCACGATTCTATGTTTATCAGCCAAGTCATTATCATTGACGACATCTGTGGCGCAAAACAATAGAGAATACGTTGTCCTGAGAAACGATCTTGTTTGTGAAAAAATGTTCATCAGTGTCTCTACGTGTCCAGCATGAGTCATAAATCGTTCGACGAGCTTTCTCGTGTGGGGAAATATTATTACTTAAAGGATCTCGAGAAAAATAGAATCGATGAGGACGAAGTAGAAGTAGGGCCATCTCACATTCGTCCGGCAAAAATTCCTCGCTTAGACGACAGGTCAAGGTATGTACAACGACTTTCTTTCTCTTAAGGGGAGGCTAAAGATCAACATAACCTCAAAATATTTACAATCCATTTTCCTCCGAAACGATTCTGTAAAGTAAAAAAACTAATTGCGATTAATCAAATACGCAGTGCGACCCGCATTTTGTTTTTCATTTTATAGAATCGTTTCAAAGAAAAATGGATTCAAAATGTTAGCTCTGTCTCTCTCGAACTCATAAGTGTTTAGCCTTCCCTTAAGGCGAGGCTAAACCTGTGCGGCGAGCGACCGAGTGCGAGAGAGACGGCGCCATAGGGTACGTGTGAAAGCGAGCGAGAGGGGGTTTAGAAACCCCTTAAGGAGGGTGTGTCATTGGTTCCAACCAAAAATGAGATTCAGAGAATTAAATATAAAAAAAACCAAGCATATGGGAAGTGCTGAAAAGATCGATTTTGCAGAATAATAATATAAAAATGTTATTCATTAATTAATTTTTTTAAAAAGTTCAACAAATCTCCCGGCAAGCCAACTTTTTTTTTAATTGAAAATGATTTGTAAATTCTTCTGAGTACGTGAGCATTTTTTCGGAATTCATTTCTCAAATATCCACTACGATTAGATGGAATATATTTGAAAAAATTAATCTTAATAGTAAACTGGGACAACTTTTATGCAATAATGCTCGATCATTTCAGTTTAATAGCAGATCCTGTTGAAGCCAACGATCCTTCGGTTGCAACATCATCGGACGTTCATTTGGGGAATAAAGATAATGAACTTCCGAGAGCTCGCTGCGGCGATGTAAGGTAAAATTGTAAAAATTGAACATTCACCAATCAACCGCGATAAAAAAATGCAACATGTTCATATCTTTCGATCGATTTAAAAAAATGTTCTCTCTGTAATTGTATCTAGTGTCACTCAATTGGATCGAGGTGAGGGAGAAAACTTGGACAATCCGAATCTCAGTAGAAGCATTGTCGAAGAAAACTCTTCTTCGATAGGCTCTATCGAAGATGATTACAATGCCGTTATAGATGATGACGAAAATGAATATCATTCTGTAATAGATGAAGATGAAGAAAATGAAGAAGAGGATCAAGATGAACAGGATAATGAGAACACTGAGCCAGAAAGTGATGCGGCCGAAGAACGAGATGAATACAGTGATCAAAACTATGACCAAGGAAGCGATCAGGACGGCGAAGAGGATGCTAACCGCAACGGTGGGAGAGGGCCTCAGCCACCACTAGAAAATAATGATGATCGACCATTGTATACAGGAGCATCGATCACAGTTGCCAAAAGTATGCTTCTGATTCTAACAATTCTTTTGAAGCACAACATTACCGGAACTTGTCTGTCTGACATACTTATTGTGATCAATTTTCACTGCTTGAGTCAGGGCTTCAAAAAACTTAGTCTCTATAAATTTCAAAAATATTTTTCGTTGTCCGAGAAGAAGTTCCAGAAGCACTTTTACTGCACGGACTGCCACACGCCACTAGCATCAGAAAAATCGATGTGCAGGTCATGCAATGCAAGACGAGGTGTTTCGTATTTCATCGACATGCCTTTTTTGATGCAACTACGAGAAATGTTCAAGCGACAAGGATTTCAGGAGCTCCTACAACACCGCTTTCATCGCGAAGGAGTGAGGCCCGATACGATTTGTGATATCTTCAATGGTAGCCTGTACAAGAAGTACGCGGCGATAGGATTTCTATCAAATCCGAATAACATCTCATTGATGTGGTATACTGACGGTGTTCCCGTTTTCAAGTCGTCGAAGGTCAGTATGTGGCCAGTGTTCTTGACTATCAACGAGTTACCTTACCAATATCGTATGAAACGGGAAAATACGATGCTCTCTGGATTGTGGTTTGGAAACAAGAAGCCAGCCGCCAACCAATTCATTTACAAATTGCGATCGGACTTCGAAAAATTGTTCAGAGGGGAAGCCTTTACTCCACCTGATGGACGCAATATTAACGTTCGAGGCATGCTTCTAACTGGCACATGCGATCTGCCTGCAAAAGCCGAATTTCTCAATATAATTGCTTTTAATGGAAAATCTGGGTGCCCAAATTGTAAAAACCCAGGTGAAACGTTTACACACGCCAGCGGAGGGACAAGCAGAGTGTTTTTGTACGACCACCAGTCGGAAATGAGAATAACAGCTGAAATGAATGCAGATGCAGATAAAGCTCGCTTGACGCATGAACCTGTTAACGGAGTCAAAGGACCTTCCTCACTTGCTCGACTGATGCCGGATTTCATCGAGGGAGTAGCGATTGATTACATGCACGGGATTTTCTGTGGCGTCACCAAGAGATTGTTGAGTCTCTGGTTTGATTCAGGATTCAATGGACGTCCATTCTCACTCTCCGCAGTATCGGCTATTATCGACGAGAAATTGCTACAGATCAAACCTCCGAAATGGGTACACCGTTTGCCACGATCCTTAGCAGACTTTGGCCATTGGAAGGCTTCTGAACTAAGGATGTGGTTTTTCTACTACTCTGTACCAGTGCTTGAAGGAATTATGAGACCCGATTATTTCGCGCATTATCTCTGCATCGTTTCGGCCATAGCAATTCTCGACTCTGATCAAATCACACGGGAACAGCTTGATACTGCTAAGAGTTTGCTCCATAAATTCGTACGTGAATTCGAGAATTTGTATGACTTACAGTTCTGCACAATAAATATTCATCAATTATTGCATTTACCCGTATGTGTAGAACGGCTTGGTCCTTTGTGGGTTTACTCGTGTTTTCCCTTCGAGGACTTAAACGGAAAGTTATTGCGTCTCGTGAATGGCACTTCACATATCGAATCACAAATAGCTTCTGCGCATACGTACCTTCTTACAATGAAGGCACAATTGGATCGATTACCGGAGGGACCAATTCGCGATTTTGCCCTTGCTGTCAAACGCCAAGTGAAAATTTGTCAACAAGTCTTTAATTCGTGTTATAGCGTCGGTACGTACAAGAAGTACATGACGATCCCCGCTCATCTCGAACAGGCGATGCACGTCTCGAATATTCTGTTGGGCACCGTACTGAGCTACAAGAGACTTCTAAAAGATGGTAAATTGGTTGTTGGTGAGTCATATCCGAGATGTCTGCGTACATCATCATCTCACGTGTTCTTCACTGGACGAAATGGCGAAAAAATGCTAGGTAGTGTAAATCACTTTATTAAGGTATCAGACTGCGGCTGTGAAAAGGAATGTTTCTGCGCAGGTCAGCATTATGCATTTCTGCACAAGTTTGTTAAAATAGATACATTTCGAGTGACGTGCAATGGCGAGGTACGTTCGGAACTCTCTTATTTGAATAAGTTTCGTAGAACAGATAATATGTTACTCGTACCGGTAGCGGCATTAGAGTCAGTGTGCGTGGCCATATCATTCGACGATTGTTTGTTCATAGGATTGCCGATAAACAATATGGAACTAGAGTAATATCAAGTGCCTAATGCCAAAAGAGAGTAGTTTTTCAAACCGAATCATTTTTGCGGTTACGGTCGATAAAGAAAGTCTCAGCTTACGTTTATTACAAGATACATATATTTATGAATCGTACTGCCGTATGAAAATTAATCGTAATTTTTTTTTTTAATACTGCAGGGATAAAACAAATTACATGATATATTATCAATTGTTAAGGTTGATATAAAATAAATAAATTATTAATTCAAAAAATGCCTTCCCCCATCCTCTATCACCCTCCTCAAGCGACACATTGGTTTGTCATTGAACTGAGGTTCTATGCGGGTTCAATGAAAGTGAGGTCGAAAGCAGGTCGGGAGGGGTCGAAAGATAGAATTTGAATCGAATGCAGGTTACGGAGATTCACATTAGTTATAGCGGAGGCCAAGAGCAGGTTATCGAGGGTCACGTTGGGCAAGCTTGTCAGTGAGCAGAGGCTTGGGAGGTTGGGCCAGGTTGTATGGAGGTTACGCGATCCCACAGAATTCTACAAATAGGCTACGATAGGCTCAACGCAGGGTGGCGGCGAGTGCGCGACAAACGAAATAGGCTCCGCGGGCATTCAGAGGAGGCTAAAAATTTCGACTCGGGTGGCTTCGATGAGTTTGATAGGCGTGTAGCCCGACGTTGTCCGTACAACGGTTCGATGTTAACTGAACTGAATTTATTATATTTAGTCATCTTTATATACTAATCATCCCTACTAACGGGAGGGGTGAAAACCACCAAGTCAGAGGTTTTGGTGGTAAGGCTCGTTTTACACGGCATACCATTTCCCCCCGGTTTACATTGGCCGTAGCCCCCCTCGGTTGAATGTGAGTCTCTTACATATAATAATCAATACCGAAATATACGTATAATGGACGATATAAATCCGAATAGACATTTATACTGGAATATCTATAATTCAGAGATGTGTATACGTTACATATGACCGGACATTTGTCAACTGGCAACATGTAAACCTATTAAATTTACACGGAAAAGGGGTGAAATCTGAGGCGAGAAGTGTAACCCGAATAAATAAATCATATTCGACTGTACATTTTGTTACTGACACACCAATATTAATCCCCAGACACTCGAGTCCGAGAAATCCCTTCCGTTTAAATGCACCATCCTCTACAGGAGTTGCATAATTCGAGAATTATTGTAGGAAGCAATTTTCACAAGCTATCTTGTACGCAGCTATTTTTCTATAAAAAAGCGCACGGCACTTTATACGGTCAGAGGCGATACAGTAAAAAAAAATTCGAAGCACTTCGGAAGGCATGAAATAACAATAAAATTACTACTTTTGCTTCCTCATAGAGGAAGCTATGCTTGCGGAAAAACAAAATATTCCAGATTTTAGTGTCAGAGTACTTAAAATAGTCTAAAACGTCGAGAAATGTGATTTTTAACTGGGATCCGTGCGTGTGCGTGTGCATGCGCGTGCGCGTGCACGTGTGACTATTTTGAACATTACCATTGACTAATTGTAACTGTTCGGGCACAAGGATTGATGAATATTTACTCTTTCGGTCGTTACTTTTAACAAATTGAACACTTCACTTTTAATAAACGGAATAATTTCCATGTTCTTCGGCTGTTAGGTCGAAGGGGGTATGAGGGTACCAAGTTGTGGTACTCCGGAATATAGAGATATTCTGGAGAAAAATATACTTAGATCAACGTAAAAAATGTTACTTTCTATAAATATTGCTTCCTCATAGAGGAAGCTTTGTGATGGTAAAAAAAATTTTTTCGAGATTTTAAGGAAAACGTGTTCAAAATGTTCCAAAACATCGAAAAATCACATTTCGAAAAAATGTCCGGATGTGTGTGTGTGTGTGTGTGTGTGTGTGTGTGTGTGTGTGTGTGTGTGTGTGTGTGTGTGTGTGTGTGTGTGTGTGTGTGTGTGTGTGTGCGTGCGTGCGTGCGTGCGTGCGTGCGTGCGTGCGTGCGTGCGTGCGTGCGTGCGTGCGTGCGTGCGTGCGTGCGTGCGTGCGTGCGTGCGTGCGTGCGTGCGTGCGTGCGTGCGTGCGTGAAATTTTGCACACAGCGTGTGTGGTTAATAGTCAATGTTTCTGCAAAATTTCGTCCAAAAATGTTCATTTGTTTTTTTTGTGGGCCATTTTTAATTTCTTTGAAAATGTGTGTACGCACTGTAGCACTCGCAATTTTTTAGTTATCGGACTAAAAACGCGTATACAGGTAGAATATCATCACCCGATGATCCCATTAAAATTTCAAGAAAATCGATCGAACCGTTTAAATTTTATATCATTTGGAATTTTTTGAATTCCATGATTTTTTTTTTTTAGATGAATTATTTCCGTATCAAATATTCATCTACGAATAAAATAAGTGTCAGATTCGTGATCAGCGTGAAAAAATACATGGAATTACAGTCCCGGAGCGACAGCTGACGAAAAAGTTTACCAGGCCAAATTTGCAAAAATGAGTGATTTTAGGTATTTTTGAACAACGATTTCTTTGCTTTCCGATGACACCGCGGAAAAACCCAGGTGCCTATCGTGATCGACAGCAAGACATACATAAGACGATAGATATGACGGGATTAAAAAGCTAGATAAAGAGGTATCACTAGGAATTCTGGATTAAAATTCGAAAGGGCAAAAAAAAATTCTGGAGTGCATACTTTGTGACGTGGCACGTCACAAATCCCTTCCGCTGCCTGGCTCGAAGGCCCAACACTCACCTAGGGAATAAACTGGAATTAGGACTACAATTTAAGCAACGATTAGTAACATTGTTAACCCCCCTTCCCTTGACTGACCCTCATCCCCTGCCACCCCGTCAGCCCTCATACTCACTCATCGAAGTCATCGTCAGCCCTCCGACGCACCCACCGAAGACCCACCGAAGACCCATCGCAGCCACCGAAGACCCATCGCAGCCACCGAAGACCAACGAAGACCATCGAAGACCAACCTGGATGGAAATCCACCCCCTGCGCAGCCTGACCGACCCCGAACAACCTAGACAGCCAAAAATTTGAGACACCGGCAGACCTCCCTGGCACTAACCTGCAAACCCATGACAGTCCAAAAAGCCAGTCCGACGTCGCAATCACCAGGAAAAATTCCGACGAGTCGGAGCATCCTTCCCGACTCGTCCACCGACACTGAAGAACGTATTTTTTCGCGCCAAACGCAGATTCGACAAAGTGAAACGTGACGATGGAATATTTTTTTACGCGCTGAACCTGAATCGGTCAACCGTTTTGCATAAAACTCTAAGACGTTGGCGTTGAAAAAAGTTGAAAATTGCAATTTTCATATCGCTTTCTCATAAAGTTGAAAATTGAAATTTTCATATCGCTTCCTCATAAAAGCTGAAAATTGAAATTTTCATATCGCTCTTCATAAAAGTTGAAAATTGAAATTTTTATATCGCTTTCTCATAAAAGTTAGAAGTTGAAATTTTCATATCGCTTTCTCATAAGGTTCCTTTATTCGCGAAGCTTCCTCTTTGAGAAAGCCAAAAATACAGACAATGCTTCCTCATAAAAGAAGCTTCGCGAATAAAGGAACCGTATGAGAAAGCGATATAAAAATTTCAATTTTCAACTTTATTTATCTGGTAGTGCAGTGGCACCCTCATGAAAATGAACCATTTGTGACCATTAATAAATAACCATTGGGATAACGATTGGAATATGTATAATGGAATTTCTCTTTTCTCTGGAGTTAAGGTTTTCAGGTTAAGGAAACTGAACCGCGTTGCTCTGTAAACAAAGTTGCTTATTTATTTCCTATGAACACAGTATTCTCTAAATAACAACTCCTACCTGTAAACAAAGAAACGACATTTTATGTTTCCTGTTTAGCCTGATAAGTCTTCCCTTCCTATGTTTGGTTTTGTATCACTAATAAATTTCTCTTTTCGGATTTTATTTTCACACCTGTGCTTTTCCCCCCATACTCTCTACCGAATACAGCGGCCCCTGCTTTACCGAGAGAGTTCATAGAAATATATTTTCTTTACATATGTTTAATGGTAAATTGGTCCACCATTCGGACAATTGGCGCACCATTCGATTTCGGAATGGTAACCTTTCGATTTCTCAATGGTAACCATTCAAATCCCCGATGGTAGCCATTAAATTACGCAATGGTAGCCATTAAATTACCCAATGGGAGTCATTGAATTACCCAATGGTAGCCATACAATTTCTTAATGTTCAACATTGGTTATTATTTTTAATCATATAATATGAAAAAAAATGATCCATGTTTTATTCTTTCATTAGAGTGTTTCTGCGTTGTTACTATTGCTTATAAGCCAAACCTCGATCTAATTACGTTGGGAAAAACTTTCGACTGATGGGATCGAACTGACGACCTTTGCCGTACCAGACAAGAGCTTTGCCACCCCGCTGCCAATCAACTTTGTATTTTTCTGACATGGATGACATAAAAGGTCATGTAACGGCCGCAGCCACATAATTTTATTCTTTTGACTTCGAATATTTATTCGAGCGTATCGATACGGAGTTTCCGTTCGATACGCTCTTCAAAGAAGCCCTTAAGGCTATCGCGCATCCGGACCGCCGCGAGCGGCCACTTATCAAATAGACTAAACATTCTTCGACTCTTTATGCCTTTGTAACAGCGAGCGCGAAGCCCTCAGCTTCACGCCCGCTTCAGTTAGTTCAGCTCCGACCGACACCGCGAACGGTACCCTCTCTCCGAATTACACCTCCAAATACTTTTCTGTCTCCGACTAATAAAGACCATCTTTTATATTACATCTTACCACACTCATTTATCAGAGCAGTGCCTGACCCATCGACCATCCGTCACAGTCATTTGGTATTTTAATGGCTGAGTCACCAGTAACATATGATAATGCATAGGCATTTTTAATTCGTGGTATTTATAATCGTAGGAAATACCAGAACATCGACGAAATTTCTAAAGCGTTCTTTAGTCAGTGCAAAAGTCGTTCTGATGTTCAAAAGAAATGTTCAAAAGTGATGTCGAATTCTGGTTATCGTTTTTAGTTTAATAAAATGCAATGTTTGCTGTAACCTGCACCAATGCTTTCGAAATACATAAAGATATCGATAAGGGTTGGGACATGCAGGTAAATATTCATAGAGGGTTTAATTTTTTCCGTTGATCCAAATATATTTTTCTCCGAAATATAGAGCCCCCATAGAGCCCCCTGAAAAGAGTACCACAACTTGGGACCTAAGAGTCAAGGAACATAGATAGAAATTATTCCATTTATTACAAATTAAGTGTTCAATTTGTTAAAAGTAAAGATCCTTGTGCCCCGAATAGTTACAATGCGTCAATGGCAATTTTCCTGACAGTTACAATTAGTCAATGGTAATGCTCCAAATAGGTACTGTTCATCAATGGAGGGTTCTAAATAGTAACAATGGGTCAATGGTAATACTTAAAACGATGACAATTGCTTAATAGTGACGTTCTCAATAACCATTGAAAGTGTCAATCGTTCACCATTCATACCATTCAGAGTGAATGGTTACCACTAATGCACAATTCAATACACCATTCAGATTCAATGGTAACCATTTGACGACCAATGGTTAATTTTCATGAGGGCAGAGCTCTTGTCTGGTAAGGTTGGTTCGATCCCAACATCAGTCGAAAGTTTTTTCCAACATAATTAGATCGAGGTTTGGCTCAGTAACAAGGCAGTGTAATGCATGCATAAAACTAGATTCATTTTTTCATGTTATTTCCTTTAAAATACTAACCAATGGTGACCAATGGTGGCAATTTTTTTAATGGTCACCATTGAAAAAATGTATGGTTATCATTAGGAAATTGAATGGTCACCATAGGGAAATCGAGTGGTTACCATAGGGAAATAGAATGGTTACCATTGGGAAATAGTGTTACGTCCTGATCAGCTTTTTCCTGCATCTACGGTCAAGGAGATTTCTCTCCATATAACGCGTTTATCGCATGTGACGCTTTATCAGAACAGTGCCCCTTTTGAATCTAACCTTTCGTAAATTTATTCAGGGACGGGCTGAGAATGCATGCCGAAAGAATATAGGTCGATGATCACCATGTGGTATTTACTATAGCTCGGTATTTAATTCTACTCGATGCGTACTACGATGTTTACTACGTCGAACTGATATAACACTCCGCGTGGCCCTGACATACCGTAGCAAGGCTGTGTTATTAGATCCCTCACGGTCCCGCAATGATGGCCACCACTGCCTGAAGGCTAGCGTTATCACCAAACGCCGAGTTCATTGCTCTATACCCTGGTCCTCTTTAAGAAAGATCGAAAACCTCGGCTTCTAAATTCTTAATTATCACCATTTTAATTTAGTAAGACCCCGATCGGTTATAAATTATCCTTGAATGATTTTAAAATAGTTAGTTGTTGTTCAAAGGAATAAACAACCAGGAAAACGAAGAATCAAAATAAGATAATGTGTTTGAAGATAAAAAGGCGGAATAATTAGAATTTAGATGATTCGATGACTTACGGTGATTGTCAATGAATGACACGTGAGAATGAGTCGAGACGATTAAAAATGGATGAGCGATGTCGATTTCAAACTCGAAATTCCTTCTTCCTTCCTTCCTTATTTTTCCGCGAAGATAATAATGTCCGTTTCGTATAGTACTGACTGTCGTAAAGATGTGACGATCCGCGAGGTGAAGTATGTGCAAGTGTATCGTCCGCGAAGTGGATTCGGCAAAAGGTGTCGTCCGCCCTTGGAGGCGCCTCTTTTATTGTTTTGATCGGGGGGCCCCCGCGCCACCAAGTTGTCCGTTGCATCAGCTGCCCCCTTCTTTGGTCAATATTGATCGGTTTTGGCGTCTTCCGCAGCTTATTTTAATAATTACAAAATTCTACAAATAACTACAAAATAATTACAATACTTTTATGGATAAACAAATTACTCTGATGAATTTCAATTTAAATAATAAGAATTTACAAATTTGAACGAAGTTTCTACGATTCTCCTATCGAAAGTTATAATCCTGATTTATGAAATTGTTACAAATATTATCTATAAATTCCTGATTTTTGACGGATAATTTTTTGTAACTTTATTTAAATTAATAATGATGTCTCTAAATATTTTCCCCAGATGCTAATAACTAATTCCCTGCTATTGACTATTTTATTTTACTATTCTTCGGATAATAAAAACATGATCTTAAAATGTTAGTTAATTTCCCTGATGATTATAATAATAGATAGTAATAATTCATGCATTTTTATAACAATTTTATGTTAACGACTTGACCCAATTTATATTTCATTCGTGATTCTATCGGTTAATTACTTCATTCATTATTTTCTGACCAAATTCCCATGTTTATTCAATTCTAATGTGGTTTCTATTAGCAATGATTGAAAATATTTTTAATAATAATTTGAATAATTATGCCCCGAGAGGTGCTGCACCCGTAAGCGCCGACGGTGATTCTTTTAATCAGTCGCTTCGAGACAGTCACACGGATTCTCTGGCTGCACCGCTGTGTGCGTATGTGTATCACTTCGTGCTACGTGTTGGAGCGATAAGGCTCCGTCTCCCGGTGCGTATAGCTAAGGCTTCGGATTGCCCTTTCCGGTCTCAATTAAAACAATGGGATCTTCAGGTAACCTAAGGTATGCTCGCTACTGATGATACCTCTCCAGCAACCCGAATATTCTCCTTGCAATATTTTTCTGTTATTCAACTGTTGCTATGCCAATCACTAAATCGAATCATTCGGTGATGGCTGACGCAACAATTAATGAACACGTAATTGATTCTCGGCGAATATGTGTTTTCTATGCATTTTCTAGGATTCTCCTGTGACTATTATTTTATTAGAATTTTAATGAATTTTCCTCAGTTGCGTCAGTGAATTTGGTCGAAAATTCACAGGACGTAACAATAGAATGGTTACCATTGAGAAATTGAATGGTTGTCCGAATGGTGCGCCAATTTACTATTGGACATATGCCAAACGTTATCCCAATGGTTTTTTTAATGGTGACCGATGGTTCATTTTCATGAGAGGTGCGTCGTTTAAAACGTCTGTAACTCTGAAACGGCTTGCGATAGCCAGTTGAAATTTGGTGAACGAGTAGAGTGATCACGTTTCTTCCCTCGGTGCAATTTTCATGAAAATTGAGGCTCGTTTCGAGATTTTTCGCGATTGTGAGTTTTTTGATGAAAAGTCGTGGCAGCTCTAACTTGAGTAAATTTTGAGCTATCGTTTTATCACTATATACAAATATAATATTATGATCGTATAGATGTTACGAACAAAGTTGCAAATTAGTTTGCCCAAGGCTTCCTCATTTATTACAATTTTGCACACAGCTTCCTCCGTGAGGAAGCCAAAATCGATTAACGAACTTCCTCGTAGAGAAAGCCTTTGGTATTCAATTTGGCCGAAATCTGTCCAAGCGTTTAGATTTTATGGGATTTTGAGTTTTTTTGAAAAATTACTAAAAATGGTCTAATTTGAATAAACGTGGAAGTATCAAGCTGAAATTGCTCACCGGAATGGACCATGAGGAAGCCAAAATCGATTAACGAACTTCCTCGTAGAGAAAGTTGTGTTCGAAAGTGTAACAAATGAGAAAGCCATGTGCAAATTACTTTGCAACTTTTTTACTCTCGACTGGGAAAGTGGAAAATCTTATCTCTGTATCGGTATCTTCCAGTGCTTGTTTCATCAAACTCTACAAAAATCTCGGAATGCAATGGAGACAGACGAATGAGCCCAGCAGTTACCGAATGAAATCCTCGAAATCGCTCAATTATGCGCAGCTACCACGGGTGTGCTTCATGACCGTGGATTTTTTTGTAACCAACCTTATTCGTTCGTTGGTTATATATCCTGCATATATACGAATATATATATATATATATATATATATATATATATATATATATATATACCACACCTAAGCTAAACCCTAATACCCTGAGTATCGCTTATGCATGCACGACGACAATTTTCCATTTCTTTCTGCTTCTGGAGCTTTTCTGTCTTCGTCCAATGGATTAAAGCTCACATACTCGATCCGCGAGAGCCAATACAGCGGTTTTGCTTACTACCTACTATAAACCGTGCGAGCGTTTCTGCATCCATCGGACCTGTTCTTCGACGGCGAGGAAAGTCGGGAAAGCAGCTAGAGGTTTCTTGTTCCACAAGGCACACCGAAGCTGCAGCTATACATACCTCTTTTGTATGAGCCAGCAGTCCTTAGCCACCGCATGCACGATACCCCGTGCCGTCCCGCGGTTCCACCTTCTCCTACTGCTGCTGCTGCTGCTGCCTGCATTATTTATGCGTTACTCTCCGCGTTGTTCCCTCTCGTCTCGACCGCGCTCGCGCGTACCGCGGAAATACTACTTTCGAAAGTTCGAAAACTTCTGACGGAAACCACCGGGCGCGGCAAAGCGGAAATTTATGGATTTTGTTTGGAGTCCTTCCGCTATATACCAAGCGTGTAAGCGTGCGCGCTTGTGATCACCCAGACTCTGATTTACGGGCATGGTCCGTCGTTTATATTCCGGCTGGTCGGGGGATAGCATATACTTGAAGTGTTATATCTATAGATCGTGAAAGAGCCCCTTCGCTGATATCGAGTGTGCGACAGCGCCACGATCGAAGTATGAGCCACATATCGTGTGGACTTTTGCTCACTGTTTTCCACCTGAAACTAATACCTGATACGGTAAAGGGAGAAATTCGGAACAAAACGAAAGTAAGGTGTAAATTAATGTTGGGGACTCATTTCACCGAATTTCGCAACGCTGCGAAAACGTGGGGCCTATTTGCTATTTTCTTATTACGGAATTTTAGCAATGTAAATTTGATATATTTATGATTAAATGTGTTTAATAAAATATGCTTAATGATTTATTTGATCTGTATAAACTACTTAAGTGTCGGAAATAATCATATTGTATTATACGAGGACCCCGATAGAGGGAGTTTCTCAGAAATCGTAGAACAGTAAATCAAGGATGAGAGAGTGAGAGATCCGCGATCCGCAATCCCAAGAGTGTCCACCCAACCACTGGCATTTTCCGTTTCACTCGTGGTATCTTAGTACCTAGATAGTGAATGGCTTGCAAACTTGAATGCATATTTTTGGCCGTATTCCCATGCCATTGATAAGTTTCTTGAACGAACAGCCTGGTAACTCACGAGCACCGAACAGCAACTCAGTTGATTTCGGTCTCTATGCAACCCATCAACACAACCCATAAGCAACTGTTACGTCCTGATCAGCATTTTCCTGCATCTACGGTCAAGGAGATTACTCTCCCTATTAAACGTTTATCGCATGTGACGCTTTATAAAACAATGCCCAGTTTCGAATTTAACCTGTTGGAAATATAATCACTGATGGGCTGAGAATGCATTCCAAACGAATGAAGGTCGATTATCACCACATGGTTTTCATTACGGTAATTAATTCGACTCAATGCATACTACGATGCTTACTACGTTGAACTGATATGACACTCCGCGTGGCCCTGGCATACCATAGCAGTCTAGTGAAATAAGAATCCCGACGGGTCGCGCTGCGATGACCGGAACTGGCTCAGGGGTATTGTTATCGCAGTCCGGCTAGTCGTCGCTCTACACCTTAGTTGTCCATGAGAAAAATCGATGACCTCGACTTTTAATTTTAAGCTGTCGCTATTGAATGTTAGCAAACCCCGGATTGATTAGTAGTTATCCTCGAATTATTCAGAATAATTAACTCATGTTCGGTAAATAAACAAAATAAAATATTCGTCAAAGATCAATGGAAATAAAATAAAATGATTGAAAAATTAAATGATTCGATGACCTACGATGATTGAAAAGGAATTAACTATTCAAATGACTCGAAAGTGTCGAAAGTGGAATGAGAATGTCGGATTCGAAATTCCTCGTCGTTCCTTTCTTCAATTTTTCAGGTAAACCAATGATCAATGATCAGTATCGGAAAAGTCGATGACTCTGAGATGCTCCGACATTAATGACTTCTCGACAATTAGAACTCTCACGAATATCTGATGTCCCAATAATAATGCTTCCACGAATAGTGACCTCCCGCCCTAAGAGGAGCTTCTTTATCGTTTAGATCAGGGGAGAGGGCGCCCTCGCCTTCAAGCTCCCCCAAGTAAGCTAGCAGTTGATCGGCTTCCGTGGTGATTATCGATCGGTTTTGACGTCTTACATTGCTTATTTTCATCATTTTACAATATTGAATTGTACAGTAATTTCCGCATTAATCAAATTATTGTCATAATTTTCGTTTAAATTATCAATGATTTAGAAATTTGAACGAACTTTCTACGTTGTTTCCATCGAAAATTATGGTTTCATCTAATTGACTTTGTTTAAATATTTTCTATTAATTCCGGATGTTTAACGAATAATTATTTAACGTTGCTTAAACTGGAAAAAAGTTCCCAAATATTTTTCTCGGACGATATTGACTAATCGCCCTCTATTTATTATTTTATTGCCAATTTAATTGACAGTAAAAAATATGATTTTAATATATCAAATGATTTCCTCGATTATTATAGTAAGAATTCATCATTTTTATAATAATTTTATATCGACGATTTGACCCAAATTATTTATCAAACTTGATTCTACTGGATTAATATTTGATCATTTATTTACTGGTATTTCTCCATAAATAATCAACTGAGGGCTGAACAACTCCAGTCCATGGCCCATTGGCAATGTCAATGAAAGCGATTTAACAACAACATAGAGAGATGTATCGGAGATTGTATGGAACAAGTGTTATTGTCAATAAATACACGTTTACTATTACTACTATTCTACTCATTTGGTCTTATTATTCATAAATATTTATTATAATTTTGACAATATTTTCAATAATTAGGTCTATTAAGCTGGCACCCCCACTACGTCCGATTTTTTTTTAATATCCCGAAATAATAGGCTTTTTATGGGCTCTCGAATGCCACTGTTACGTCCTGATCAGATTTTTCCTGCATCTACGGTCAAGGAGATTTCTCTCCCTATTACACGTTTATCGCATGTGACGCTTTATCAGAACAGTGCCCCTTTTAGATCTAACCTTTCGGAAATTTATTCAGGTATGGGCTGAGAATGCATGCAAAAATGAATATAGCTCGATTATCTTATGAGTAGGGTCCGGAAGTTCGTGTAGGGAACGTCATGGCATGAGCGTGGCCGCTCTGAAAAGCGCGCGCGATTCAATTTTTTTCAGGACTTTTAAATATTCCGTAAATCGGGACACAGAAAAAAATCGTAGCTGTCGGTGGACTTATAAAATTTGCTGGACATAGAAAAAAATCGGGACTGAAAAATTTCGTCGGAAAGTAGGACATAGAAAAAATTCGTAGATCTCGGACTTAAAATTTTTTCGTGAATCGGGACATAGAAAAAAATCGTAGCTATTAGTGGACGTATAAAATGTTCGTTTGCTGAACATAGAAAAAAGTCGGGACTTTGAAAAAATTCGTCGGGAAGTGGGACATAGAAAAATTCGTAGACGATGGACTTTGCAATATTTCGTTCCGTCGGACATAGAAATATTTCGATGACGAACAGTGCGAATCCGATAATTTCGTACACCCGGATGTCCATGTCGATTATTCTCGGGAACCTGGACGAATAGAATACTGTTCTTGGGTCTTTAGGTCGACTGGAAGATGTTTATCGGCTCCCAGGACGACGAGAATCTGATTCTTAGGGTCCAGGTCGAGTTTTACGGAGTTCTCGGAGTCCAGGTTGACTTCGTCGTAATTCTCGGAGTCAAGGTCGACTACTCCATAGTTTTTTGAGTCCAGGTCGACTACTCCGTAGTTTTTTTAGTCCAGGTCGACTTCTTCATAGTTTTCGGAGTCTAGCTCGACTTCTCCGTAGTTTTATGAGTCCAGGTCACCCTCTTCATAGTTTTCGGAGTCTAAGTCGATTTCTCCGTAGTTTTTTGATTCCAGGTCAGCTTCTTCATAGTTTTTAGAGTCTAGATCGACTACTCCGTAGTCTTTTGTGTCCAGGTCAACGTGTTCATAGTTTTTGGAGTCTAGGTCGTCTACTCCGTAATTTTTTGAGTCTAGGTCAGCGTCTTCACTGATTTCGGAATCTAGCTCGACTTCTCCGTAGTTTTTTGAGTACAGGTCAACTTCTTCATAGTTCTTGGAGTCGGGGTCAACTTTTTCACAGTACATGCAACCAACGTCATCTTCTTTGTAATTCTCGGGTTCCAGGTCAACTTTTTCGCCGTTCTCGGCGCCCACGTCGATAGCCACGCAGTCCATGCAGTCTTTCACACACGTCCACGCGCACACAAGCATACACTCATACGCATGCACTCTTTCACACACGTCCACGCGCTCACACGCACACGAGTGGGCATGCACTCATACGCATGCACTCACGTGCACAGACTCACGCGTAATTGCTCGGACGATCGCACTCGGACGCTCGCACCCGCACGCACAACCTCACACACACTTACATGCATAAACACACACACACACACACACACACACACACACGCACGCACACCCATACACTCAGAAGCACGCATACATTAAGACGCACAGACTCCCACGCACGCACACGCTTACACTCAGACGCACACACTCACACGCACGCACACGCATACACTCAGACGCCCGCACGCGCACGCATACACGTGCATTTACGAGCTCATACACACTTGCATTGACGCTCACACACACCCATGGTTTTACACACGAGCACGCATTCCCTCACGTCGCACGCATGCATTCACACGCATCACACGCATATATGCCCTCACTCACATGCACGCTCATACTTACAGATCCAGAAACAGATTCATTCATAAATAAAAAGAAAACGAAAATATAATTTTCAAAATGTATTAATTGCTTGCTTTTTCAACCCATCTTTCTCTTCTACGCCTCCCTATCTACATTTCCGCTCTACATGTTTATAATAATTTTTACGATTTTGTTCTTGTTTTTGTTGTTATTTTGATTGTTTCTCTCCTTCTTATTGTTATTTTGATTGTTGCCCTTTTTCTCATAGTTATTTTTATTGATGTTCTTGTTTTTGTTACGCCAATTGTTATTGTTTTTTATTTTTTTTCATTGTTGTTGTTTTTTGGAGGAATGTCCTCTCTTTGTTGCTGCTTTTTTTCATTTTTTTTGTTTTTGTTTTTCTCCTCAATCTTCCTCCGCAAATCCTCCTTCGCTTGCTTAAGGCAGTAGTCTGCTTTACAGGCTTCAAAAAATCGATTTTTCGTTTTTGTCTTAAATCTATTCCAAAACTATCCAAGAATATGTGTTCAAAATTTTAGAGGCCAATTTGACATATTTTCGAAGCTAGATCAGTTTTAGTGGCCGAGCGTCGAGCGGGTGCGAATGCTCGGGCAGACCCGAGCGCGCGCGCTCCACCCCTTCGTGTATTCTATTGTTTGACTATACTCGTATATACCTGAAAGCATTGAACGGTCCTTTGAAATATTATTTGGAGGTTCTAGAAGGTCTGTGTTGAGTAGTTGTTGGGATAACGGTATACAATATAACGGTAAACTATAGCTCTCGGAATCGGCTTCTACACTGCTATTTGTAGCGTCAGCTTTCAGTTTCATTTTTGATTTTGCCGAGCGCACATCGAAATGTCAAGCTACCCGAAAGGTGATCGATGTAAAAGACAGCGTGCTGCGGAACCGCGAAAGCGAAAATTTCACGGCAATCATTTTACCAGTGTATCATCGGACGACGGAGACTTACACACGAGTCGCAGTGAGCAAAAGTTGAAGGCAGCAAGCAGCGATGATATCATTATTCATTCATCGCACTGCTACCGCATTATTGAATTCATATCGGTGTTTCTCGCTCTTTCGGAAATCGCAATTTGCAGATCATGCAAACAAAAATTAACGTTTGCAGAAAGCGGTCATCGAGGCCTAGGATTTAAAATTGTTGTTCAGTGTAGGTGTGGTCGACGCGAAATCCAGTCAGGACCATTTATAAATACCGGCTACGAAATCAACAGACGGATTGTTTTTGTTATGAGGCTTCTTGGTATCGGACGAGAAGGGATAAACGTATTCTGCGGCCTTATGGATATTTCTGCAGGTTTTGCAAAATCTACTTATCAACAAATCGTTGAGCATTTGTACGCAGCGTCGAAGACACTGTTCGAGAGTACCTGCGAAAAAGCCGTCACGGAAGAGAAAGAAAAAAACGTTGAACATGGAAGACCTGCGAATCATTTGAAGGTTTCGGGCGATGGATCGTGGAAAAAGCGCGGTTATACTTCTTTGTACGGTGTAACAACGCTCATCGGATACTAGTGGCAAAGTAATCGATCTGATTGTAAAAAGTGGTTATTGTCATTCGTGTACCATGCATAAAAATAGTTTGGATGAAGATGCATTTGAGGAGTGGTATGAGGATCATAAAGACTCATGCTCCTCAAATCATACAGGTTCGTCTGGGAAGATGGAGGTAGATTCCATAACAGAGATGTTTTCGAGATCCGTCGAGAAATTCGGAGTTATGTACAGTAATTATATCGGCGATGGCGACTCCAAAACTTTTACTGGAATCTTAAATAGCAATCCTTACGGGGACGAGTGCACAGTGACGAAAAGTGAGTGTGTTGGACACGTGCAAAAGCGTATGGGTACTCGTTTACGGAATAAAAGAAAAACCGAGAAACTTGGAGGAAAGAACGGGCTAACGGAGAGTCTCATCAAGAAATTGACGATTTACTACGGTCTGGCAATTCGTCGAAACGTGAACTCAGTTGAAGGTATGAAGAGAGCTATTATGGCAACATTAGACCATTATTGTTCCACCGATAAAAATCCTCGGCATAAAAATTGTCCAGAAGGCCCGGAGAGTTGGTGCGAATGGCGCAAGACTAAAGCGGCGAATAATCTGGCATCTTTCAAACACCCGGCAAGATTAATTAATGATAATGTAGAGAATCACATTCGTCCAATTTACGATGATCTTTCAAATGACGATTTATTGACGCGGTGCTTAGGCGGACACACTCAAAATTCGAACAAATCGTTCAATTCGATTGTGTGGCGCCTAAATCCGAAACACGTAAATTCCGGCTATAAAATCGTCGAAATAGCAGCAAATATGGCTACAGGCATTTTCAACGATGGTTATTCAGCTGTGCTTTCTACCATGCAGCTCCTCGATATTGTCATCGGGCAGCAATGCAAAAATTTTGCTGACACCGTCGATGCTGAGCGCATAACGCGGGAGAACCGGCGCGCATCACTTTCCAGCAAGGAGGCTCGTACAGCTCGAAGATCGGAAAGCCTCCGCCAAAACGAGTTTTTTGAAGAAGAGGAAGGATTATTGTATGGCCCGGGGATAGCCGATTAACATCTAATTAGTGTAAGTATCCAAAAACTTACATTTTTTTGGACCGAAAACTTTACAGCCCGTTTTCTCGAGTATTCATTTTCAGAAGTTTTGGAAAACGGTGCCGGCGATAGTAAAAACAATATATGTCCGATCGAAAAAAACCAAAGTGATCTAGCTTCAGTATTGAATTATCTTCTATTTGAACTAAAAAAGTTGGACAAAAGTACTATTTAAATTACTTGTTTTGCAACTTAAAGTGAATTTTTTTTTTCAAAAAAGTGAATTTTTTTTTCAAACTTCGAAAAAATTTGGAATTTCGTCATTTCTTCGGTATTTTTTTAGTTCATATAGAAAAGGAACTTATAAAAACTAAAAAAAAATTTGGTTCCACTGTTTCAGATGCATCGCACGACCTCCATCACCGGCACCGATTTACGAGTGCACACTCCAGGCGCCCCAGAAAAATCGTTACAACTTTGGCAAATTTCAATAATTTGTAATAATAAAAATTGTTTTTTAAAGCTTGAATATAATATACTATCGTCTCAAAATTTCGTTTACCGCAATCATTTCCTTCCCTTTCAAAAAAATTGTTGAAAAAACGCTTTTTTTCGGCTCCTAAAGCAGACTACTGCCTTAAGCACTTGGCCTTGAGCCTTCTGCTCCTCGCTGTCGCCTCTGTCTCGAGCTTCAGCTCTCCGTTGGCTTGCAATCCAACTGAAAAAATAGAAACTTGATGATGAACCATATTTGCACGTTTACCCTACCTGATGTTCATGCAGTAAGACAACTTACATATTCGTCCGCTCGGCACGATATCGGCCACCTCGCGATCTTTTTTCTTTCGGCCGGTCCTCCCTTTCCTTTTCTTCGTTTACCGTTGCCGACGTTTCCAGAGCCATCTAGGAAAATAATAAATATTCATATTGCTTATTCTTATAGACACGATCGAAACGGAGTCCGTCGAGGAAAAAGAAAATGATCTTCCACCGAGGAATCGGCAGACGCAGGGAAAGACAACTTTCTTTTTCCTCGGCTGTCTGCGGTCTCAAAACAGCATTCAGTACTGTTTTTGTTATCACTGGATGCGAGGCAGGTGGGCGGGTGGTTACACCACATCACCTTATGGGGAATATTATAATATATTATTATTAATATTTACTTACGTTTTCCGAAGAGTCGTCCGACATGGTCGCGGGCATTGATTGACGGCGTTGATCGTTGTGTGAACAAATAGCGTCGTATGCTCATCTCCATGACAACCTCCCGCGCTGTCACCCGAATAGATGAATTAGGATAGGTAAGGGAGCGGTGTTAGCGACACAGGATATGGCTAGATCGGCGCACTGAAGGACCGGTCGTTTTCAATTTTTCCATTCTCATCTTTTTGTATTGCAGTACAAATTGATGTGTATCTTCTGAATATAATGTGTGGTTTTTGTATTGAACTTTAAATTAATCCTTTCTGGTAGCTTACCTTAAATATGAAAGAGGGAATTACTTGAAAATTTTTTTAAAAAATTGTGGGAACACGCAAAAGATTTAAAAATGCTGATAAAAGCTTGTTTGGTACGCAGATAGACTTACATTCTGGTAGCGAGCGAAAAATGTGTTCTAATACAGCAGTCCCTCCATTGTTTATTTAAAAAATCTTCAATCTACCGGCTGAATGATGCGCCATCAAATTTCACGACGGAAATGTGACAAATAAATTTCTCCAAGAATTTAATGAATAATTTTTATAAAAGCTTTCAAAACGTTTCGTAATATTCAGCAGTTCGCTTTGGAGAGTTAGCTTTGGAGGAACCAGCAATGGTTCCTTAGGGTGGCCGTAGGGTTTGGCGAACTCGTCGGACAGCATGGCAAGTCTGAACTCCCGGTAGGGTTTCGAGAGTTAGACAGGCGCTCTTTTGAGCTCCTTCCCGTGGATCTTCGTTAGTTCGTTGTCCTTGTCGACTAGGTAGACGTCTCCACCTAGGTGAGCGGCAATGACGTAGGGTCCTTTCCAGCGAGCGTCGAAACCGGCGTGAAACCCTTCCGCGGCATTGGATAGTGCGTGATTCCTCACGCGAACGATATCGCCGGGTTGATAGCGTGGCACGGTCTCTTCGGTTGACGCATACTTCGACTGTTACTTCTGTTGGTGTTGCCGGACTTCCACGATCCGTTGTTCTCGGTTGTCGGAGACTCCGGTTATTTCAGGATATCTCCATTCTCCAGGTCGCTGGAGAGTCTTACCAAGAAGGATTTCGCTTGGCGTTATACCCGTTACTGCGTTTCGTCTGGAGCGGAGGCTGAAGAGAATCTTCGGAAGCTGTAGATCCCAATCGCGATGATGAGAGTCGTACAGGTGGAGTTGCAGGCCTTTCTTTATTTCCGAGATATAGGATTCCGACAACGAAGTCGAGCAGGGTTTCCTGCTCGATCAGCCACGAGTACCCAAGCATGAGCGGTCCTCGACATCGTGGTGCGACCCAAGCCTCGACGGAGAGAGTGTGGCCCTGGACGTTTATCGAGAACTTGGTTCTTCCCTCGAGCAGCATACTCGTGCCGTGTCCCGCGAGATTCGCGTTCGAAATGATTCTTTCGACGGGATGGTC
Source organism: Exephanes ischioxanthus (assembly GCA_958510785.1). Taxonomy (NCBI): domain Eukaryota; kingdom Metazoa; phylum Arthropoda; class Insecta; order Hymenoptera; family Ichneumonidae; genus Exephanes; species Exephanes ischioxanthus. The sequence goes on from OY294024.1 coordinate 3,343,010, forward strand.
CGTAGGAAGATACATAGGGTCTATGACGCAGTCGGTAGCAAAGCAGTCTATCGCCGCATTCAACTCCCTGCCGTAGATGTTGACCCGGATGTGAGGTAACTTCCTACTTCCCGTTTCGGTGTCGGTAAGTCCTATTTGGGGGGGGGGGGGGGCAGGGCCCGTTGGATCTACCGCCCTCCGGGCGTTTCCCAAATTCTTGGCTCGTTGGTCTGCCATTTTTTGGGCAAGCACCGGACAGTCTTTATGCATATGCCTCTCGGGACAATGCCAACATTTTGGAGGATACTGTCCGTCGGAAGCAGCCTTCCCGGGTTTGTCGACGCGAGGTTCGTCTTTTTTCGGCTTCGGAACGCTCGGTTGCTCCGCCATATCGTATTCGGCCTCGATCGCCTTTGTCATCAGGGTTGAAAGCGTCTGCGGATTTGATGGCCTGATGGTCATATGCAGATTTGGTCGGAGTAGCTCCAAAAGCGTCGCTACTTTCGTTTCCTCCGGATCGGTACCTCGTATGCGCTGGTAGAGGAGATATTTCTGTTGCAATAAGATTCCGGCGTTTTCCCGATCTCCTTGCTTCTTCGAGAAGAGCTGTGCGTTGAGCCTCGAAAGAACGGCCGGACTGTCGTATCGGTTTCGGAGTAATTCGCTGAATTTCTCCCAATGAAAATCTAGCGTCTGATAGCATGCCCACCACTTTTCGGCATCTCCATGAAGCCCGGATGCTGCGGTCCTCGTACGTGCTGTTACTGGGACGTGAGACGCCTCGAAATATTCCTCGCAGTGTTGGGGGGACTTCTTCGGGTCTTCGTGGTCGAATCCCGCGTATGTAGGCAGAGGTAGTCGAGGTGAAGTGTTAAGAGCTTGAAGTAGGAGTTCCAAATTGTGGAATAATGCCGGGACTGGCTGTACAGCGTGGTTTTGAAGAACAGGGGTCTTGAAGAACAGGGCGTTCGGGTGCGTCGCGTTGTTCCTGGTCAGCCATCCTCGCAGCTGGTCTTGGGTGGTTATTGGGCGCCACTAGGTGATTCAAATCCCATCATGTTACACCCAGAAGAACAAAGAAAAAAAGAGAATCAAAACGTAAAGTAATGTGTCACTCAAAACGAAAAAGCGCAACAACGATGTCTAACATGCGGTTCACGGCGAACGATAAAAGAAATTTCGTATTATACGCGAAGAAAAATCCCTCGCCGGTGTTAACAGAGAGCCCAGGCGAATGCAAGCGGGACGAGATCGGATGGTTTGAGGCAGCTATGTTCCTTAACTCAAACAGGAAATCTGCGAAGTCGTGGCACCTCACATGCCATTGGAGATGGGTAAGTGACAATTTATCTGTAATTTTTTTTACTGTATATATATATATATATATATTGTGACGTGACATTTTGGCGTCCCGTCACTTCGCACGGTTTTGGTCGGGCAGTGGGCCGGATTTACGGCCCTGAGAACGCCGCTCGTCAACCGGCTGGATAGTCGACTCTTCGAAGGAGAAATCTTCCGAAATTCTCCTTTAATTTTCTTTTTCTTTTTTTTGCGTTCTCTTTTGTGTGCGTGTGTTTTGCGTTTTTTCTTTAAGTTTTGCAGGCCAAGGGCACTCTCGCGATTCTACCGTCGGACCGTTTTGCCCCGGCCGCGTTCCCTGGTGGAGATTGGCCTAGGAAGGCCGGAGAAGAATTCGCTCGGTAAGCAGGCGGAAGCAAGAGACCTGCTTCTGCGGACTAGGAGGCCAGAGGGACGCGGGTTGTGACCAAGATACTGAGTTTCCCGTCCCTCCCGACTACACGGCCTGGAGCCGTTCCTGTTCCGTCGAATTCACGGACGCCGCGGACCGCTCATCACGGCGCCTCCACTTGCGGGGATTACGAGGGAAAAATGCACGTCGAGGTGCAGTTATGTGGCGTATCGAGTGGGCCCACCGCGGAGGAAGAGGGACGCCTTAACTCCGCGAGGGAGGCCTCCCCTCACGTTCATTTTGCCCCACCGGATCCTGGGAGGAAGGAGTCCGTGGACATCGACAATCATCGCTGCGAGCGGAAGATTCTCACGGGTAGCGGGGAGCGGCCGGAGGAGAAAGCGTTTCTCCAACGTCTTAGCCGTCTAGCGTAGGCTACTATTCGGGAGTCGAGAGAGAGAGGGGGGAGCGCTGGTGCCGGCTGCCTAGGCAGCACGCGTTCGTTAATTTATTCGGGAGTCTTCGATCTGGTGCGGTGACGAGTGGCAGCATCTTTTGTTTCGTCCAGCGCTCCCGGGCTGTCTCCATCGGTAAGCCCCGTCTCTCTCTCTCTCGCGCTCTGTGCTAGCCGGCGATGCCGAAACCGGACCCAATTTTATTGTAGAGTTTTGTGTAGAGATTTTTCCTTTATTGCCTTTTGCTTGCGTAGCTTCTTTATCGCGTTTTCGGCCCTCGGGCGACATAATGGGTCCGGCGAAGCATTTCCGGCTAGATTCCTTGTCTGGCCAAATATTTCATTTCTCGCTTTTTCTGTGTTTCGTTTTCTCGGCTATCTTTAGTCCGGCACATTTATTTCTCTCGCGTTTCGTTTTCCGTGTTACTTCAGTTTATTCGCGTTTCTTTCGGCTACTTTACCGTGTTTTCTCTACCTAATCTGTCGCGTACCTCGTCCTAACGCTTTCGGGATTAGCAAGCATCATGTTGTTCGTTCGGCTATATCCCGCGAATTATATTGTATTAGGGCTAAGGCGAATTCGCCGGTTATCTTGGCTAAATTTCCTCCAGCGAGACAAAGGGGTCCCGTGCGCGCTGGATCGCGTTTCGTTAGGCCGGTCGACGGCACGTTGGCTACAGCGCGCATCAAAAGGTCACGGGCACGCCGTGTTTACATCGGGCGGCCCGCTTCGCGAACCTTCTCGGTTACTTTGGCTATCTGGCGTACTACCTTCGTTCTAGTGAAAGTTTATATCTTTTGTTTTATCGCGCGTCCAACTTACCGGTGAATTGGCTACATTTAGGATAACTGTTTCTGGTAATCGCAACTTTTTCATGTCTTCTCCCTCTTTCGTTACTTCCTCGCGTCTTCTCGAATATTTTTGGGTTAATTATTCGTCGTTGTAAATGTCGTCTTTCAAGTCCCGGTTACAGTTACGTTCGGCAATGTAATTTTCGGCTACATTTAATTTTGGTAAGGCAATAGTTTATTTTTCCCTGGCTACCTTTAACTTCCGGCAATAGCGTATTTTCTCTGGCTACATTTGATCTTCCGGCAATAGTTTTATTTTGTCTGGCTACATCTAACTTCCGGCAATAGCGTATTTTCTCTGGCTACATTCGATCTTCCGGCAATAGTGTTATTTTGTCTGGCTACGTCCCATGTTCGACAATGGTTTATTCCCTCCGGCCACGCTGGTTAGTTATCACAGTTAGTCTACGAATTTTGGTTTGCGAAAATTATGTTGTCAAACGACGAATAAAATATTAAATCATCGTATTGCGTTTCGTCACTCGCCCGTCCACCCCCTCTACCATTTTCTCCCAGGTGGGCTGAGCTAGTCGGAGTCTCGCCGGTCTCGCCTTCACGTTTCCCTTGCTCATTCCCGCAATTCGCCGCGAGAATTAAAGAAATGCCACTCTTCGAGCGGTGGTACTGAGGTACCTGGCGCCCAAATGCGTGCGGAAGCATGGTCTAACATCGGCCATGCGGGAAGGGGGGGCGTACGTTCGGTATCGGTAGTTATCGAAATCTCGTCGTGGGTTCGAGCCCCGAGATTCGGTACCGAGCGGCGCTTCCAACCCGAACAAGGAAAATCGCTCGTTGGAGAGTTGGGGCCGAAGTGTACGGGAAGGTGAAATTTCTTGCTACAATATATATATATATTGTGACTGTTTGGCTATCGGCGACCACCTGAGGCCGAGCCAAACACGATATTATTGGCATAGATTGAGATAGCGCGAGGTGTAAGTGGCGCCACCTTCCACGATCGAGCAGCGGCTCGATCGGTAACCAACGCCGCGCACGCGCAGAGGCCTATACCATCGAAGAATCGAAAGCACAGCGGCGCTGTTCTACGGAATCCATCCGAAAGCACGCTCAAGGTCAAGGAAAGGCGAAAACGAGGGAAAATCGGCCTCGCTGATTGGACGAAAGTGACGACACTAAATTTGCACACGGCACCGACCGAGCAGATTGAGAGCACACCACTAGCTCAGCGGGTAACACCGGATGATCGTCACAGCAATACCGATACGGTATTGGAGGGCGAGGGGAGAGCCACTCGAGCAGCCAATCAGAAAATTAATAATCGGCCGATCGCACGCAGACGCGAGTCCGGCAGAACCCTGCAGAACCGACGAAGGAGGGGAACAAAATCGGGGTATAAAAAGGCCATCATCAGTTCTTCGATCATCAGTTCAACGATCTACCTTACCAGCGGACAACTCTCCAGGACTAAAAGTGAAAAGTAAAAGTGCAAAGTGAGTAAAAGTGAAATAAAGTGAAATCGTGCCAAAAAGGACTTATGAATTTTCGTGCCGAGGACTTATAAAATTTGTGACATGCTGACTTGTGAAATTTCGTGCCAATTTCAAACTTATAAAAATTGTGCAACGCTGGACTGGTAAAGATCGGTACCGAAGAAGGACTTATAATTTCTCGTACCAAGTGAACAGATAATGAACGTGCCAAGTCGGACTTAGATATTTATGCCGAATTGGAACTTAGAACGTTACGGGTGAGCAAGACTGACTAAGACTCTCAAGTAACGAAAATTGAGAACAGTGAAACTCGAAGAACATTCGGAACACGTCGGTAGAGTGACCAGAGTGACCGTCAGAAAAGCCTTAAATATCACGGAAGAATTTTATGACTTCCAGGACATAAAAAGTCATACACAGGGTAAGGTTCACCTCCCCTGAACACGACTATAACAACAATTTAAGGTAAAAACGTCACATGTCAATTTAAACACCATTTGCAAATCGCGAGGTGAGCTAGCTGTCACCGTCGATCGCCATGCCGTGACGTCACAACGAGACAGCCGAGCGCGACGACCAGCTGGATTCAGCGACGATCGAGGAGCTGCCCGCGCATGCGTAGTGCGGCTCAGACGCGAATAAATTCTGTCGCTTAATATTCTGACTTCAAGCAAGTAAATAAAAAGGAATAAGATCCGAGTATTAGAATAATCGATTTCCACACATTTTGTTATCGACGGAAATAAATTGCTTGAACGATAATAAAGAAACGAAACAATTCAAGAAAGAGAAAAACTTGTAATCAGATGAGAGCTTGTCAATTTACAAATAAAAATCATTAATGTTTCACTTAAAAAACGTCTCTGACACACCAACCCATAATTCCTAGACGCTCGAGTCCACGAATCCTTCCGTTTGAGTGCCCGTTCCTCTTAAGGAGGTGCGCAAATCCGGAGAATTATTGTAAAAGGCATTTGCTCCTGTTACAATATATATATATATATATATATATATATATATATATATATATATATATATATATATATATATATATATATGTATATTGTAATGGTTTTATTTCGCTTCAACGCGGTGGGCAGGGAAAAGGGAAGAGGGAACTCGAAGTGAAGTAATGACTCGGAAAATAAAATGAAAAGAAAGAATTATTTATTGAATAAGACAATATTGAAAATCCGAATTTTATTGTAATGGGCGCCAGTCGCTTTCACAGCGACGTCGAATTTTCTCTTTCAATCAACAACCAAAAAAGCAGAAGGGGGGGACGGCTCGAATAACAATAATCTCAGGGTTGTAAAAGGGTTCTTATCGACCTCGACGGCTCTTAATTATTACCTGCTCCGGGAGAGCTTGTCAAGGTTCAGTCGAGGGAGTCTGGGTAATTCGCGGGACACTGCTGTGACACTCGTGACTCAATATAAGAAAAACAGGACCAATGGAATACGAATGAAAAACTTACGTGTTCTGCTCGACTCTCTCGCCGGCGTCGTACCGCGGAAACGCGCTTTCGATATTGCACGAGCACCGGTTCGCGTGTCTCACTTTCGCACACACAGGATAAAGGGGGGGGGGGGGGGGGGAAGGTCCAAAACAACTGGGGAATAAGACGGAGCCGGAATTCGTTACAACGCGTCTCACCGCGCACGTGGCTCATTAACGAAGATAATCGAGGACAAATATTTAATATTCGGGCTTGGGGAAACGCGGGGATGCGTCAAGGGTTTTCAAAAGGGCAGGGGAGGGCTTTGGGAGTTGTCTCACTCACGCTATATCACACTGGTCACTTGATTCACAATAATAACTAATTACTCGTGGGAGGGCAATAATTCGACACGCTGTCGTTACAATGGGTTGCGCCGAAGTGACGAGATCGGACTCGCGCCTCGGTTCCTCTCCTCTCGTCACCTCGGGTTTCGGGAGCACGTGATTATGCCTCGAGCACTGGACAGAGCAAGCAGTTACCGTGTTGTTGTTCCATCTCTCTCGCTCCTCGACGTCGACTTCTATCCCGTTTCCCTGATCGTCACCGCTCAGGCAGAGGTGCTTCATTCCTTTCGTTTGAGATCGGCCTATTCTACTCCCCGTCGTTTTGTTCGAGGGGAGAAAGCCGATCGGAAGCCTCTGCCGTGGCGAATAGGTCGGACGGGCCTCCACAATCTCCAGACAACGTTCGGTGAAACCAAAGGGATGATATCATACCCCTTTGTACGAACGTCCTTCGCTCCTTCGATCGTGACGGTACGGCTCCTTGAATTGGTCACTCCGGGCGGGGCCTCGTCGACTCTGTAGCGCTCGCTCAACGTCGCTCGGCTCTTGGCTAACTCGGGAACGGGGGGGGAAAGGAAGACCGCGACGGGCGACGGTCCGCGAACTATATTCCGAAACACGGCGGCTTATAATACTAAATCAAATCTCTATTCCGTCGTGTCACAGCAGCCTTCGGGCAACCCTTTTCCTCCTGAATTATTTTGTTACAATATATATATATTAATAGAAAGCATATTTTATGTTGCAGGCTATCCAGAAATTTGTTAAAGATACGAAAAGAAGGCCCGCAAACTTCGACAGAAGAATTTGGCGGGGGGTCCATCGATCCGGAGACAGGTCACACAAACGGAATACGAATTGATGATGCTGGTCGATCCGGACACAATCCTCGAAGACGAGGACGCGCACCGCTTTATATATGATGAAGAGTTCGAAGTTGAAGAGGCTTAAAATAATTTCGATCTGTGGTTCATTTTTTTTTTTTTTCTCTTTTTCAACAGAATGTATAAGTTCCGCTACATTAATATTGTTCCTAACCATTAAATAATTTTGTGTAATAAAAACGTTCACTTCAATCGAAAAAAATGTATTGATTGACCAGCACGGCATTCTGACCGACGTCATTAAAGAAAAAGAATGTTAACATTTAAATTCAATGTGAAAGAGCGGAGAAACGAAAAAAATGTTTCAAATGTCGAGACTCGAGGTTAAGGTGAGGAGACTCTTGGGTAGATGTGAACCGATGGCGAAAGGATCGTTGGTCGGAGGATCCTGGGTGGCATCGGGCGTCATAACTATTTTGCAAAAATAAAAACAATCAGTCGTTAAATACATATTAAGCCTTCAAATACTTGGATTTAAGAAATTGAACATACCTGGGACTTTATCGCTTGAACACCAGCGGCTTGAGGATCGGTCAACTTGGATTTCAACTCTGGCTTCAGGTCGCACTGTCCGGAATAGTAAATAATCGTTGTCGGCACGAGATTCTCATCGACCAGACGCTTTTCGCACACTCGGTCCTTCCTTGGGGGTTTTGTATCTACGGACAAATGTGGATATTAAATTCTTGTTTGTTATCCATATAGGCAGAACTTACATAAAGAACGAAGTCTTTGACGGTATGTACCGAGTGTGACGGTATGTACCAGGGTGTTGGACGGGAGTCTCGAGGGATCCCAACGAGCCTTGCGGGACCGTCTCATTCCAAAATCGAATTCGAAGAACAGCTCGACGATATTTGTGCAATTTGTTCAAGGTCGTTATGTTGCTATCGAGTTCACGCTGATCTCCAGTCGTGACCGGTGTGTCTTCCAGCTCCTCTCGCTGTCTCCGGGCATCGCACATAAAAGCTGTTGCGTCGTCGACCGTCGGCTCAAAGAAATTGTCCGGAAAAACTTCACGGGGACGAGTCTTTGCGTCTGCCTGATTGAATCACAATGTGTGTCTGTCTGAGAAGAAAATAAATGTATGAAACATGTATATTTTTTTCTTTTCATGGCTCCAAATGTTTTGCAGACGAAACTCACATATTCAATTTTCTCCTCCACCGGAATTTCTGACCGTTCAACGAGTTTTCTTTTTTTGGTATCTTCTCATTGTTAGGAGGGGAGTGTCGCTCTCGGGGGTAGATTGTCCAACGGAGTTTTCTCCAGTTTTCTTGACTCGTCGCTTCCAGGCCACTTGTCAGACCCAGGGTCTTCAAGGTCGTAGCTTCCACTTTCCGAAATTATAAATTATTTTTGTAATTTATATCTCAAATAGTAAACATAAACAAAAAAAACACCAATCTATTATTATTTATTTATTTCTTTACCATTTCTATGAATAATTTTATCCTGAAATAATTATTTTAGCAAAAATCGGTCCCCCAACCTCACATTTGATACACCGCACTGATATGCACTTAAACATTTACACCGATTCGCCGATGGTAAAACAGATCGGCACCGGCGACGCCGCGGGGACTTCAGAGTCTCGAATGCGACCAACTTCTCACCATTCGAGACTTTGGCCCATTCGAGACTGTGACATCGACCCTCATCGTAGGCTCGTGTTGCAAGACTGCAAACAAAAAATCAATTACACATCAGTGAACATCGCTGCTACTCGTGCCAGGTCTCTGAGCCGCTAATTATTATTATTATTATTATTATTATTATTATTATTATTATTATTATTATTATTATTATTATTATTATTATTATTATTATTATTATTATTATTATTATTATTATTATTATTATTATTATTATTATTATTATTATTATTATTATTATCATTATTATTATTATTATTATTATTATTATTATTATTATTATTATTATTATTATTATTATTAGACACTCACCGTCGAGTGAGTGAGCAAATCCAAGCCTGGATTTGCAAAAGACAAATGACATCCCGAATCTTCTTTCCGCAATATCAACTGTCACCAGCGGCGACACGTCTCCTGTGGAACATTCAATAATTTATTCATCGAACGGATATTCATCGAACTTTTTTTTCTTGAGCCATTCGAGTACATTTATTTGAGGTAGGTAAATACTATTTACTATAAATATTTAATAATAAATAATATCAAAAATTAAGGGTTACCTTTTTTTTCTTGCCGCTTGTTGCAGCCACTCTCCCGTTCGCGAACTCTCCCGTTCACCGCTCCTATCTCCGGCAATCTCCTTCATCAACTCGTCGAGCCTGCTGTGGGTCCGGTGGGCTGCGCAAGAACAGCGGCGCCTTCCCCGTCCCCGGGTTGCGTACCCGTCCCGAGCGTTGGTAAGTTATCATATTTCGCTTCCTCATAGATGTTTTTTTCGTAAAATTTTGAATCATGTAATGGAATGTAGTCCATCAGATGTCCAGGTAGCGCAAAAAAGTTATCAAAAAGTTTTCTCAATGGATTCTATATGTCCGTCTGGATGATATCCGAAAGGTATCACCCATAAATAAAAAAAATTTTGAACGTGGGACAGTGTACAGTGACCATCTAGGTGGACATATGTAACCCATTTAGATCACTTTTTAATACCAAATGTCTTTTTGCTATGTGGGTATGACTCACTTGAGTACGCGTAAAATATAAATATATTTTTTAAATTATAAAAATACATTAATTGAAATGAAACTTCTTTAAGGGGATGCAGGATGAGCTGTTTTTTTAAATGTTACCTGTTGTACCGACGGAACCAGACAATTTTTTAGTTCTGACTTAGCATTGGAATATGCTACGCATATGTGGCAAAACGTGCAGAACTATGATATTGACATAATTTTTATGATTACTGTCCTGTAAGATTTGAAGTAGACGCGTCGCATAGTGACGACGCATAGTGAAAACTAAGAAATCGCTTATTTCAGTCGGTAAAACAGGACGGTTCAGCATCCCCTTAATAATAATAAATTTAATTAAATGGAACCCTTGTAGAATATATCATATTTGATTTTTATTTTTTATGTATAACAATGCGTCGCTCAATCCTCATCATCAACGCTTTCACGCGCAAGCAACTGTGCAGTTTTGAATCAGTGCGGTGGTCTAGTGCCAACCCAGTAAACACAATAATGTAGCAACAATGTAACAGCAATATAACTGGAAATAACACGTAATATTACAAGGGTGTTTAAAAAATTATACGTAAGGTGCCGTTTCCGACTCAGCAAATAACGATGGACCTATCACGTCATGAAACTTCACCTTAAAGTGATGTAAAATTCTATCGAGTACAAGAAAGACAAGCTATCCAAAAATGCTTGGACTTAGTTGGTCTTACGGATTATTATCCGTATAGACATGAACATCATGTGGATTTAACAGTAAAGTAAGTCACATTATTAGGAATCCTGTAACGCGTTACGCACATTTCAGAGTAGAATAATTTACGTTATTGGGAACTCACTAACGCATTACGCAGTACGTGTTACGTGTTATGTGTAACGCGTCAAGCCCTGCTCTCCATGTAGCGAACACGGCTCGACCCAAGGAGTTCTGTTTGAGAATTGAAAAAAAAGATGGTCACAATTTATAATAAAGGAAATAATTGGTATATTTTTACAACAGAGATTAAGGTAACGGTACCAATGCTCAGACGCGCCCCAATCATCGGACAGTAGTCCGAACTTCTACTATATTAAGAGTAGAATTGACAAAAAACAAATAATAACAATTGTATCGGTTTTTATGATCTCTAATTGAGATACTGGCAAAAGGACTTCACCGCACATGAACTTATAATAATCGAATTTTCGATTAATATTGACAGTCCCACGTCAGTCATGTTATGGAAGCACTTTTCTTAACCGAAGAGGAGTAGCAAATGGCCTCTTTTTAATGATTATGTACACGTACCTATAATCAATCGATTCCGAATTGGACAAACTTTTCAACACTGTCGTCAGCAATTAACATTTAATACGATTTAATGCCATAATTCCGCGTCTCATTATTGGGACATCCATTATGGGATTGTACCACGGCCGAACCTTGCGTCCGACTATTGGACTCAACATGTATCTACGCAGACCCAATCATCGGACACCGCGCACGTTTCGCTTCGACAATCCCCACGTTTACCTATCAGTTACTTACTGAACGCTTTGGATTGTTAATACTGCAACTACAGAAAATTTGTATATTGTTGTCAACTGTAATCAACAGCAGCAGGTCAATTAATCGGTGAGTACATTTGTGCTACAAGTAGATAATTCGATAAATAAATTGTTAAGTATTAATCGCGACATGTTTTGAGGTTATACGGCCGGTCTGACAAATTAACCCGCACATTCTAACCCGCATTCTAAGTGGGCTTGAACTATGATATCCAATTATTTAAGTGCTACTGCACAAATTGTATGCATATTTCTTAATTACAGGAATGATACACGATGCCAAAAGCGAAGAGAAAAACATACGCACAATCGGCGGTGGAGAGTGCTCTCGAAGCGATCGAATCCGGTACACCAATTCGAGCAGCAGCAAAAAAGTACGGAGTGCCGAGAAGTACTTTGCATAGAAAGGCAAAAAGTCATCAGCCCGTAAATGCCAGGATAGGACCTCCTACTATCCTTACCGCGGAGGAAGAATCACATTTGGTGACATGGATTTTTCACCTCAGCGAGAGTGGCTTCCCGATAACGAAAAATCAACTACTCGACAGTGTGAAATTATTATTGACGGAGATGAAAAGGTCTACGACATTTACCGTTAACCGACCAGGCCGTCACTGGTATAAGGGTTTTCTTCGTCGACATCCTGAGCTGTGTCAGCGCGTTGCGCAAAATCTAACGTATTCTCGAGCCTCGGCTACGGAAGATAAATTGAGGAATTGGTTCGCCGAAGTTTCAGCGTATCTAGAAAAGAAGGACCTGCTCAATATCGATAGCTCAAGAATATTTAACTGTGACGAAACAGCGTTTCTGTTATGTCCTAAAGCGGATAATGTTCTCGTGCGAAAAGGTGCTAAATCTGTCTACAAAATTATCGATGAAGGTGAAAAAGAATGCTTGACAACGCTTTTCATGGTCAACGCAGCGGGTGCCATGGTTCCTCCACTAGTGATGTATGGGTACCAAAGAATTCCTGCCAACATTTCGAGAAATGTTCCCAACGAGTGGAGCATCGGGACCTCGGACAAAGGGTGGATGACAGCTGAAACCTTTTATGAATATATCACTAATGTTTTTTATCCGTGGCTCAAGAAAAGTGACATCGAATTCCCTATCGTTCTATTCGTCGACGGTCATTCATCTCACTGCACTTTTCCGTTAGGCCAGTTCTGTCGCGAAGCTCAGATCGAACTCGTAGCACTGTATCCCAATGCCACACATATACTCCAGCCACTGGACGTTGCGGTGTTCCATCCAATGAAGATGGCATAGAAAAAAACGGTTACTTCCTGGAGAATAGACAACGACGAAAAGCGTTTGAGCAAAGATGTGTTTGCACCAGTATTAAAAACTGCAATCGAGTCTCTGGAGCTTACAGAAACAATAAAAAATGGATTCAGATCGTGCGGCTTATGCCCCTTTTCGGCAGATGCTGTTGACTTCAATATCCTGAAAAAAGGATTAAAATCACAAAGTAGCGACAACGGCGACACACAGGTTTCGCAAAGCGCGACAGAAGCTGAACGTAACGACTACTTAGATTTTATCGAACAGCAACTGCACAAGGATTTATTGACATCGTTTAAAGAATCAGAAGAAATCGGTTGGACTGGGGATACGAAGCAACAAGGACTGTTCGATTTTTGGCTACGAACGAAAACACTCATTGGTATATATTGAAACTAAATCGTCTAATATTTTTCGCCCCTGTTACCATTTCGTTTTCTGTTTGTAAAGGTTTTTTAAATTGAAGTTTTTGAACTTCTTAATATGTCGATCGATTTTTTTTTGTTATTATGCACGTAGGTGAAAAGAGGAGTAGTATTCAGTCAGTTGCACGGACAGGTCGGTCAATCCAAGACAACAATCTAATCGAGAAAAACGTGGCTGCGGGGTCTCAGAACATCGATGCTTACGTCGAACTCAATGAGCGAAATAATGTGACTGAAGACATCATCATAGAGCTCGATGCGGACATCGGTGGATTATCGGCACAAGATGAATCGATATTTTGGAGTTTCCCCGAGGATAACGTTCTCGGAGTAGAGAATTCGGGAACAAACTGTCCGTCTGCATTACATGATATTGAAGTCGTCGACGTTCAAGGTTAGTATTTTGTGTTATGCAATATAGATTTTTCGACCTATTATCCCTTGAATTTCCCATTGTTGTCTTGCAGGATTAGTCAAAACTCTGGATGAAACCGCAGGTGGACACACATTTGAAAGCACGATCGAGAGCATTGCTGCAAACGTTCGAAAAAGCAACGTTAACGTTACGAAGAGTGATAACGATGATGTTATGGAGATCGATATCGGAGTTCGCGATTGCATCTTCGCCGACAAAAGCGACAACGGAATAGTTGAGAACAGTGTCAACGAAGTCGCCCAAAATATTGATAACGGAGTCGCCGAGAAGAACAATAACGTATTTGTCGACGAAAGCGACAACGGAGTCGCCGAGAAGAACGATAACATATTCGTTGAGAAAAGCGATAACGGAATTTTTGAGAACAGTGCCTACGAAGTCGCCCAAAAGATTGATAACGGAGTCGCCGAGAAGAACGGTAATGTATTCGTCGAGAAAAGCGACAACGGAATTGCTGAGATCAGTGTCTACGAAGTCGTCCAAAATATTGATAACGGAGTCGCCGAAAAGAACGTTAACACAGTTGCCGAGAAGAACGTTAACACCGTTACCGAAAAGAGTTTTAATGTACTTGCCGAGAAGAGTGTTAACGTACTTGCCGACAATAGTGTTAACGTACTTGCCGAGAAGAGTGCTGAGAGGATTACTAATAGTACTGTTAGCAATCGAACACGCGACAAGATACCAGCAGCATTTAAAAATGCATTGTTTTGGCCCGAGGACGTAAAAAAACCGATCAAGAAAAGAAAACGAACAGAGAAGGTACCGACTGTGGCCACATCGGATGAGTGGCAAGAGTTTCATCAAAGAAAAGCGGAGGAAAAGCAAAAAAATCAACAGGAGAAAGAACAACGATTGAAGAAGAGACAAGAAGAAAACGATCGAGTGCAAGCTGAAAAGAGAGAGAAACAAAAAGAAAAAGAAGAAAAATTAGCGGAAAGAAAACGGCTGTTAAACGAAAAGCAAAAACTGCAAGAACAAATGAAAGCATTGCAAGCCGGGCTATAAAAAAAATAAATTAATAAGTAAGGAAAGATAACACGAATAGCTAGGAAATAAGTGGTGTGATGATCTCAGCTTGATATTCAGATATATAAGTGTTTATATAGTTAAAAGTCTATTTGATGCTCAATTTATCGATATCGGAAAATTGGGACATAGCAATGTCCGAATATGGGGACGTGTCCCATAATTGGGACATGGCAATGTCCGAATATGGGGACGAACCGCGGACAGGCGTCCGATGATCGGTACATTTCCGATGTCATCGTATTTATATAAATATTAAATAAACTGTTCAATATTTAAACAATTAACGCATGTGTTTTGGAAATGTTAAGTTATAAGCTTGACATTGGTTTCAGTCATTATAGAAAAAAATCTATTCTTAAGAGCCTAATAACTGATAGAATATGGGAGTGCTCTTAACCGTCCGAGCATTAATACCGTTACCTTATGTACAAACAATGCGCAGCGCGCGAGTTAGTGAGCGTAATCGAAAATGAGTGTCGAAAAGAATCCCGAGTTGATCCGTCCCATTTATATGAATTCACGAAACAACCGGGTGAGCTAAATCGTGTACGACTCGACGCGTCGCACACCTGTTGAGAGCGCGAGTCTCTCCCGCGTAAAGGCTCGCGGCACTTGCCGTGAGAAATAACTCGCGTTGTTCGCTGGGTGAGCCGAACACTATCTCGAAACGGAAGATAGACTGTTCCCGTGTTGATGTACCATGGTTATGAGAAAACCCGTGAGCTAAACTGTGAGAAATAACCGAACGAAAACTGAACGATACGGTTACACGTGTGCTTGATCGCGGCCATTAACAAAGAAGAAGGAAGAAGACGCCGGTTGCACACGGCACGACAGCATCTTCCTCTACCGCGCGTGCGCGAGCATCGCGCGTGAGCTTGGCCGAGCGCGGCCGGGAGGTGCTGCCACTCGACAGCTGCCCCGCTGCCTCGCTCAACTCAGCTGAGGCGTCGGATTCTCGAACAAGTTCGAATAGGGTTTCTTGATTTCTTTTTACAGCCGGGTGTCGAAGACCCGCACCAGTGGAACGCGGTGTCAGAGGGGACGCAGGATCCTGACCGCGATACCGAGTCAGGATAGCGTCCTCCCTGACTAAGCAGTCGAGAGCTGTACCATGCTTTTTAAAAATGGTTACAGAGGTCTTCGTCGCCATGTCCGTGGTAGACGAAAACGATCCGGGACGCGAAAACGAGGTAACTGAAGATGGTTGTCAGGAGGAAAGGAGAGATGATCCCGAACTCGGACCACGGAAAAATAAACGGAAGCGGCAGCTGGATGTACACGTTTATGATGAATATCACTACGTGTACAACAGCAAAAACAAAGTCGGAACTACCACGTAAGTAAAAGGTTTTGAAAAATTTACTTACGGTGAAGTATGAAAACATTGAGCTTATTTTTGCTACCGAATAAGAGGGGAAGATGTTTTGAAGAAAGAGAGATCTTAATGTCAGAGTACTTGAAATAGTGTACGACAAATAACTACAACTAACGAGTAAACGATTACAACTTGGAAACCACTTGAGACAGCGATTTGAAATTTGGTACACTAGGAGATGTTTCATCGCGTCGTTCCAATCGTGTACTGATGTTTGACTACGAGCGCCAATCTCAGAATTCGACCTCTCGTTCAACAGTTCCAATGCGCCAGTTAGTGCGCAGCTAGGCGGTAACCCATCAAAGTACTGACCGCAAACGATTTCGCTTGACTCTGGGGATTCCCGAAGCCGCGCACCACCCGCGCACCACCCGCGCTTCCACCGCTGTCGGTCTACGGCATGGATGTTTTTTTTTTTTACTCGTAATCCCCTCTTCAAGGCTTTAGCATTCGGCAATTCATTATATACGATGATGTTGTTTATTTTCATCTTACAGCTACTTGGTATGTAAATACAATCGACGGGGCGGATGCGGAGGACGAGGCAACCTCCAGAACGGTGAATTTCGCCTGGCGCAAGATCACCAGTGCGACGACCCCGACCCGACGGCGAAGGAGACCGAACTCTTTCGAATCGCGTTGAAAGAGAAAGCTGGTCCACAACGAAAAGCGTTTGCCCGGCAATGTTACGACGACATGAGCGTGGAGTGAGTCAGTTGATATCTTTATTCGTATTTTTGAGTTGAAATTTGGTACACTAGGTCTGTTCGTTATTAGAGTAAACTTTTACTCCGAGCGCTTCTAGAGTACTTCCAAGAGCGCTCGGAACCGGAAACGCCTCACGGGACAAAAACGAACACGCGTTCGGTCTTTGCCCAACTCTAACTGAGTTGAGTTACACATACTACGTACGGGAGCGCGACTTTATAAACGAACACGCGGTCAGGCTCATTTCGACTCCAGTTTAGATAAACGAACACGCGCCCGGGCTCATGTCGACTCCAGGCTTTTTCCAGGAACTTTCATTAGAGGTTAGCAGCGTAGAAAAAAAATAGAAACCTCGGTGCATTTGACTCCTCTATCGAAACCCACGGCACTAGGGGGCGCAGGAGTACTTCCGGCTAAACGAACGCTCTGCTTGCGCTCCACTCTGATCTACTCTCGTAACAAACAGACTTACTGGTACAGTGGTTACGCTTCTTTCTTCGGTACAATTTTCATGAAGATTGATTCGGTTCGAGATTTTACATGATATTCAAATTTTTGAAAAATGTGTGAGGTCTAACTCAAAATTTTTGAAATATCGTCCTAACAATGCATACACATATAATATGATCAAAGACCTGTAGTATTGAAATTGGCAGAAATCTATCCAAGTGATCAGATTTTGCAGCATTTTTTTTTTTTTTTATTACTGAAAAAATGGTATAATTTTAGTAAACATGAAGGTATCGTGCTGAAATTTAACTTGGGAATGAACTAACACTGTACAATGTGTGGTCTCAAATTTTGCGAAAATGGATAAACAGACCGTTTAAATTTTACGACATTTTAAAACTTTTTAATTTAATCGGAAATTTGTATTTTATGTCTGGCACGTGTTTATGTATCAAATGTCGCTCTAGGAATAAAATAATTTGAAGATTCGTCATCAGTGGGGAAAAATACATAAGACGTGACTCAAAACGACGAATATGTAAATTTCAGTTAGCGATTTTCTATAATAAATTTTACGGTCACTTTTGATCGCATGAATCTGATAAGATGATGGAGAAATGGTTTTTTTTTTCACGTGTCCACATTCCACTTATATGGGGTCCTTTCCTTTTTACACACCTTACCTCTCCCCCCCCCCCATTCCGTTCGTACCCGACTTACCACTTTACTGTGTCGCATTCACACAAGGACACTGAGAAACTGCAGAAAACCACACACAGATGGCCACACACAGATGGCTCTCTCCCCAGAGATTGGTGTTCCCACAGGATAATCAAAAATTGCCTCTTGCTTCGCAATTTAGTGCGCTAGGCGGTCACCCATCCAAGTACTGACCGCGCACGGAAGTACAGTAGACGACCGCGTTTCTCCGTTCCTCGGGAGCCAATCCAATTAGGCACGACCGCGTATTTCCGATACCCTACTACCTGTCCAAGTACCTGCCCACCGTCCCTTTCCAGGCGCAACTTTCCCTTTCCGAGCGCCGTTACGCGTCGCGCGTGGAGATACGTATAGCCGCAAAAATGACCGTAATATAAGCGTGCAGAAATATACTCCATGTATTTCGCAGCTCAAGCTATAGTTCGAAACTGAATTCTTAATTTAAATAGGAAATGCATTCTGTGGTTTAAGCGAGACGCGCAAAAATCCCGTTTTATAAATTACGCATTTTATATTTATTTGATTACTTGCTTTGCTAAAGTAAACAAATGCAATTTTTTATGTGAGCAATTTATTTGCGTGAAACTCAATTGCCGCTTTCAGACAACAAAATAATATTTGGTTATACTCTAGTCAAAAATGTCAATTTTCAGTCTTGTGGTTTTTCACATATTACGCCGCAATCATGAATCACCGAGTCAGGTATCCAAAGTAATATAAACGGTAACCTCGATTTTTTTTGCCTATGGCTCGATACCAATGTAAGCTGTAATAAAGTGATTGGCAATAAATCGGATGCACCGGTGCTCGCGCGAGCTACGGAGCATGCTATATTTTATTGCCTAGTGGATATATCGATTGCCTATTAAGTGTAGCATCGTTTACGATTATTTAGATCGTTTAAAACATTCAGCTTCTGAACTGAAAGAAATATCTAAATGTTGCCTCGATTATATTCAATGAATAATAAAATTTATATTTTTGTTTAATACAAAACCTTTGCCACTATTTGAACCCATTGACCGGTAATCACTTAATTGCACCCAGCGTTAAACCCATTGACCGGTAATCACTTAATTGCACCCAGGTTTTCGTGGAAGCGATGAGAAAGATTACTTTTATTAATGAATACAATGTTTTTATATCTCGGTTCTGACAATGAAGATTATTACTTTTGACTACCAGAAGCAGAATGAAACCGTATAAAAACTATATTAAAAATATGGCCACAGCAATATTTGTTTCATGCAGGCTTGAGACGGCGAGTTTAAATTTGGTACACCAATAGAGTGATCACATCGCTTCGTTCGGTACGATTTTCGTGAAGATTGAGGCTCAATTGGAAATGTTACGCGACTTTGAATGTTTTGAAAATTCCCTGTGGTAGCTCTAACTTGCATAAAGTTTGAGCTGTCATCCATAAACTGCACACAAATATACAATTTTGATCGAAGACTTTTGGTATTAAATTTGGTAAAAATCTATCGAAGTGGTCAGACTTTATGGGATTTTGAGTTTTTTGTTTTTTGAAAAGTTACTAAGAACGGTCTAATTCGAGTACACATGGAGATATCGTGCTGAAATTTGACACGGGAATGGACTAACACTGTACAATGTTTCATATTAAATTTGGCAAAAATGGATCGAAACGTTTACAAGATTTTTACATTTTTTAATTTTTCGGAAAATATTTGTTTTACGTCCGACGAGACTTTCTGCATCGAATATCCTTCCAGCAGTAAAATAAGTTCGGAATTTGTCATCAGCGGGGAAAAATACATTAGACATGACCACAAAACGGCAAATATTAGATTAATGGAAAACATCTTTTTCTAAGACCCTGTATTTTCGTTAAACGAAATAGATGCACAGATCTGACAAAAATTTGGAAAATAATAAATATTGGCGCATCTTGAGGCTGTCTGACGAGATAGCTATTCCTTTATGGTAAAATGACGGAATATGTCCGATGCTCGAATACGAGAAAATGTAGAGGTGGAAGAGTTCATCGATCTTTGTCTCACATCAAGCTTGCCGCCGCGTTGCCTTCTTTGTCGTCGTTATAGCATCGACGATTTCATTCGCAGGTAGCAAAAGGGAAGGAGTCATTCGTTTCCCCACCGTGCGGGTAACGGACCGTGAGAAGGGGCCGAAACGGACAAACGCGGTCGTCATTTTCGGAAATACGCGGTCGTTCGGAATTATGTGGTTGGGAGAAACGCGGTCGTGCACTGTACTTTATTTTAGAAACCGGCAGAGGCGTATACCAACCGCGCACCTATCACTGTTGTTTGTAGAAATATTGTAATGTTGCGAAAAACGTTGGAAAGTAATTTGCACGCGGTTCCATAATTTCTTATCATTTTGTCCATAGTTTCCTCTATGAGGAACCCGGAAATTGATCAACAAACCGTCTCATAGATAAAGCTATGCGGAAGATTATACATAATGAACAAGCCATGTGTAAATTACTTTGCAGCTTTTTTTTCCTTCGAGGTAATACGTTATTCTATGGGACGTTGTCGCATCCCAGGGTACGCGATTCATGGAAACTGAGCATGAGGCGCCCAGCCGCTTCGTCAGACACAAACCAATCAGCGAGGAGAAGAATGCGTGCACAGGTTTCTCCTTACTTATGAGCTCGTGCCTGGCAAAGCGTCATTATTCAAAAACTACCCGGCCTTCAGTACTTCAAGTACTTACTACTTCAATACGTACTTCAAGTACTTACTACTTCCATACGTACTTCAAGTACTTAGTGTATTTGCCAAACTCTCGTTGTGACTAATTGTTTGTCCTTGTTTTTCGGTGTACAGCCACCCGCAAGCGGCAATTTTGACTCCGTTCAAAACCGTGAAGCGATCATTGTGTCGGTGGAAAAATAGCGCCCGTCCACTAGTCACTGGTAGCAGTGACGTGCAAACGTTACAGGACCTGGACGAATTTATTTCGGCTGAGAAAATGCGGTCACGCATGACTTACGACGTTGGTGACGGTAACCACCAAGAAATGAAAAGCCAGTTGATCAGCGTGGATGACCGACACCTGGGGCTGATCATTTCTAATGATAACTACATTCAGGAATGTGCGAAAAATGCGACAATGTTGCACGTCGACGGCACATTCAAAGTGGTCCCGCGACTCGAAGCAACAACCCGCGAAAGGCGGAGATATCAGCTTCTGGTGAAATTGACTGAGGCATTTAACGGCGTTAGTAATCTTTTCTATAACTTTGAACAATAATTCTTAATTCGAGACTAAAATTATACGGAACAAAAAAAAAACAAACATTCGTAGCTAATTTGAATATAGGTGTTTCCTGCGGCGTGGGTAATAATGAACGAGAAAACCGAGGAAGCATATGATGCCGTTTTCACTGTTGTGCTTCGCCGCTTTCATGGTTTCTCAGCGTCGATTATGACTGATTTCGAGATCGCCATGCGAAATAGCTTGCGGAAAATCTTGCCAGCAGCGCAAGTTTTCGGTTGCCTCTTCCACTTCGCGCAGGTTTCTTTTAATATACAGGGTATCCCGTAACTTGTATGGAGTATTGAACATGCTGGTAGAGCGCGTCAGCCCGAGTAAATTCCTTTTTTTTAAATTTTTTTACGATAAAAATTGGCCAAGTTATTAAGGCTCAAAGTTTCCCTATCGGTGTGCGCAGTTTGAATGTGTGCGTGTCAAAGCGTCGGGCTTGCATTCATCTGTCGATTTTGGAGGGGTAACGCGCGGTGTTCCTACGCGCATGAAAATAGTCCCGCGACGAAATGTCATCTCGGTTGACGTAACCTGTGACAGTGAACAGTAAACTTCCAAATTGATTGAGTGATGTTGTAACATTTAAGTTTAAAATAAATAAAATAAATAAAATAAATAAAATAAATAAAATAAATAAAATAAATAAAATAAATAAAATAAATAAAATAAATAAAATAAATAAAATAAATAAAATAAATAAAATAAATAAAATAAATAAAATAAATAAAATAAATAAAATAAATAAAATAAATAAAATTGTGGATGGAAGAGGAAGACGAAACAACGAGAGGAGAGAAAGCTGGATAAAAAAGTGGAGGATCTCGAGAAGAGCGGGGATAGAGGAGAACCAAAGAAGAATAGGAACGAAGAGAAAGGGAAAAGTGAAGTGAAACAGCGGAGAGAGAGAGAGAGAGAGAGAGAGTGGAGGAAATGTAGACTGAAGAGACTGAGAAGGAAAAGAGCGAGGAGTAAATTGTGTTAAAAAGAAAGAAAAGGGAGAATGTAGAGGGGGTTGTGACAAGTAGTTGACCTTGTGAAAAAAAACTTGCAATCCCTAGGGTAAGTCAATAAAACATACAATACAATACAATAAAAATAAAATAAATAAAATGAGCCTAAAAGCGGTAAACATACTTATTGTGTACTAAACGAAAAATAAATTTATCGATCGTATGAGCGGTAGGACGGTAACCAAACAATTTTGGGTATTGCCACTGTTCATGCGATCGATGAATATATATTTTTTTCTTTTTGCTCAAGTTTAATCAAACCAATGCCCCCGCTAAGACACAACGAAGATGGGCTATTTCCTCATCGGATAATTCTAATTTCAACATTGGTTTGATTGAAAGTTACATTCGAAGGAAAACAATTAAATGCGATCGAAGAATCGTGTAGGTGTTTGGTAAATTCCGGTCGAGTTAGGTAAATTTCGTTTACTCCCTAAAGCTTACGTGAACCAGCCCTATCGGCACAATTGAATGTAAGCTAGCTCCGTCTAGTAACGGAAAAATTTCGACTCAATATTGGATTGACCAAAACAAGTTTCTCGATGGATTTTTTTTTCTGCTGGGATACAAGACGAATATCTTCATATTTTGAATTTTTATTTTTTATTATTCGGCAAGTGCCACCAACATTCTCCCTGAAATGGAGCACAAACGAATTATTGATACACCGATTGAATAAGGACTCCATGCTGGTTTCGCTATGAGACTTTTTGCCCCGAATGGTAAGTATTCGACAAAGGATCAAACAGCCGGATAGAATTTTCCTCATCGATGAGAGCCTTGGTAAGTCTTATTATTGTTGAGAATACCCGTCTGTTGAATGAATGGATTCGAATTTTTTATTTCCTTTCAGGTTCAATGCAAATGAAAGCGTCGACATAGTTATAGTACACCGATAAAAAAAAAGTTGAAAATTGAAATCTTTATATCGCTTTCTCATAATGTTCCTTTATTCGCGAAACTTCTTCTATGAGAAAACATTTTCTCTATTTTTGACGTCCTCGTACAGGAAAGATCCCGAATAAAAAAAAATTGTGGTTTTCCCATAATTTTTTAATTGTAGCGACCTAGAGCCATTGAATACGTGAAACGGTGCGGACGTTGCTACAATTCCGGATAAGAATACCGATGGGAAGTCTCGCGGCTGTATCCCCTGTCGATTCAAAAGTAAACTAGAACCACGATTTCGTTCACAGCGGAGCGACAGCGGCTCCCCATCCCACTTAACAAAATAGAGGTTGCGCATGCCCCATCCATACTGACTGTCGAGCATGGCCCATAGCTTTCTGTGTCGATCGATATCCACTCCGAGGTGGGAACTGTTCAGGAAACCGAGGGCGCAAAAATCGAGGTCCTAGTGTAGGAGAGACCGGGGCAAAATTGCACAGCGGGGCAAAACGGGATAGTGAGGGCAAAACTCCATTTTCCAATAATTTTCGGATGCCCCATTCTGTCCTAACGATACATCCGGATTGTCCGACCCGTTTTGCCCCACGGACTACCATCGCCACCATCCAAAAGTTATTTGAAAATTGCATTTTTGTTTCATTATCCCGTCTTGCCCCGCTGTGCCATTTTGCCTCGCTCTCCCCTAATAAAGCGAACTATTATTTTGAATATTACGCCTATTTTTTTTGTTTAAATTAAAGGCACCTTGAGTCATGCGTCACGTAAAACCGTATTGTCTTCCGCAACTCGTAAGACCGATGCGAATTCGCTTCAACTCGATATAAAGGCCCTGGTGATAAATTCACCGCCTTTCTCTTGTATCAAATGAAAAGAAATACCACAGAATATAATTCCTTTTGACCGGCTGTTTGCCGAATTGAAGCGGCCTCGAGATATGGTTGACGTGAAACCTTATCGTCTTACGCAACTCGTAAGATGGGTGAGAACGTTGCTTCAATTCGGTTAAGGGTGAAAAATCTCCCGCCCTTTCTCGTACAGATTCTAAAGAACTACCATAAACTTTCATTCTTCCGGTTTGTGCTGTTTGCCGAATTGAAGCGGCCTCGAGACATGGTTCACGTGAAACCTTAACGTCTTACGCAACTCGTAAGATGGGTGAGAACGTTGCTTCAATTCGGTTAAGGGTGACAGATCTCCCGCCCTTGCTCGTACAGATTATAAAGAACTACCATAAACTTTCATTCTTTCGGTTTGTGCTGTTTGCCGAATTGAAGCGGCCTCGAGACATGGTTCACGTGAAACCTTATCGTGTTACGCAACTCGTAAGATGGGTGAGAACGTTGCTTCAATTCGGTTAAGGGTCCTGGTGAAAGATCTCCCGCCCTTTCTCGTACAGATTCTAAAGAACTACCATCAACTTTCATTCTTCCGGTTTGTGCTGTTTGCCGAATTGAAGCGGCCCCGATATATGGTTCACGTGAAACCTTATCGTCTTACGAAACTCGTAAGATGGGTGAGAACGTTGCTTCAATTCGGTTAAGGGTGACAGATCTCCCGCCCTTGCTCGTACAGATCATAAAGAACTACCATAAACTTTCATTCTTTCGGTTTGTGCTGTTTGCCGAATTGAAGCGGCCTCGAGACATGGTTCACGTGAAACCTTATCGTGTTACGCAACTCGTAAGATGGGTGAGAACGTTGCTTCAATTCGGTTAAGGGTCCTGGTGAAAGATCTCCCGCCCTTACTCGTACAGATTCTGAAGAACTACCATAAACTTTCATTCTTCCGGTTTGTGCTGTTTGCCGAATTGAAGCGGCCTTGAGATATGGTTCACGTGAAACCTTATCGTCTTACGCAACTCGTAAGATGGGTGGAGAACGTTGCTTCAATTCGGTTGCTTCAATTCCCGGTATCAACACGGGAAAGCATAGCGAACCCGATCTATGCTAGCGGTGTCCAGGTCTCATTAAACGATTTTTTGACGGTGTGTGACCTTGTTTAAATAGCCTTCTATCGTTCCGAATTTGAAAAAACAACTCTTTATTATTGTCTTTGATCCATAGTGTTTTTACATGCCAGCTGTATAAAAAACGTTAATAATTTTTTGGAGTGACGTACTAATGTTGATATAACATTTCCTTTCCAGTTGAATGCAGTTCCTAAAAATTACAGTCGATCCGATTCTTCCTACAAACATTATTCATCCCGCTCACTGTCTAAGATGTGTAGAACGGTCGAAGCCACACGGTTATCCTGTCCACTAATGAAGACTGAAAAACCCCAATCCACTCAACGAGAATATCAGATTCAAGTGCAACTCATAATTAAAATAAATAAGTAAACGTTCATAAAAAAATTAACACTAAACTATCGTGTTCTTGCCTCTCTCGAAGCCGTTGTATATCTGTAATAAATGATATTAAATCCTTTCAAAATTTGCTGAACGAATTGTGATTTACCATACAGTTAAATAAAGATAACTTGATTTGGCGTGGGTTAAGACATTAGAATGTAAGGTGTATTCTCTTATTCTGACTGCTCCGAAAACTCTCTCCAATCTACGATGGAAGATGTTGCACCGGTTCACATGTTCCCGTGAAAAAAGAAGGATCTCGAATATTTCCATATACTTTCGGAGATGAGATTGAAATCGTTCATTAAATAACAATAAATAAACATTCGTTGACTATTCCTCATAGAATGCGATAAGCGAGGAATTTATTGTTATTATTGTCCAAGTAGAGCTGAAATAAATTTAGTCGTTTCGATCTCCCGATGGTCGGGAATGTTCTCATTACAGTGAACTCTAGCCCATAGTGTATTTCGTCTCGTAGACAAGAATCCAAGAAGAATCTCACAGCTTGGAGTCCCACAAACTATGGAATCAGGCGCATGGATCACCCATCTCACAACTGTCCACGAAAGAAGATGAAATATACTGAGCTCCTCACGTTTCTATGTTCAGCCTGGTGTCTCTTACTCGACAATATGTCTCCAATTACCGATATATTGTCCCGTTAAAGCATTCATGACATTCTTTACGATATCGGGAATTACTTTATGTTCGTACGCGAAAAGAAAAAAATGCAGGTTTGCTAAGAATTGATTGATGAGAACATTCCCGACCATTGGGAGATCGAAACGACTAAATGTATTTCATCCCTACATAGACGATAATAATAGATTCTTCATGTATCGCTTTCGATGAAGAATAGTCAGCTCATGATTATTTATCATTATTTAAGGAACGATGTCCACCTCGTCCCCGAAAGTATCGAGTACGAGACATCACACTGGTCATAGAAACATGAGGGACGCAGTGTATTTCATCTCCTTTCGTGGACAGTTTCGTGGACATCGTCAAAACGTATTTTCCCAAAAATCCCGAACAAACTTTTTTCTCGCTTAAAATCTCAGCAAAAAACCGATTGCGCTATCGAAGAGAGCTTGAAAAATCGTTCAAGAAGCACCCCCTCATACGAACCCAAATGCACGCGCAAATGCCTCAAGAAATAGTCGTCCACCTTATAATTATAATGGTATGCGATTTTTGTTAAATTCGAAGTTTGCGTTATTACTTTCAATCGGTACGAGTAAGGGCTCCCGCCCTTCTCATCGGGACCATTAACTGAATTGAAGCAAAGTCCGCACCGGTCTTACGAGTTGCGTGAGAAGATAAGGTTTCACGTAAACCATCTCTTGAGGCCGCTTCAATTCGGGAAACATCGTAACCAAAAGAATAGCAGTGGTGTTTATTACATTATTTACTTCCATTTTCTTATCACGATATCGGCATTACTGGATGCATGATGGGTTTCGCTTCGTTTAATTAAGACGTTTATAATGTATTGTAGAAAGATGTAGAAGGCTCAAATTTCTAACGACGAGCGGCAAGAGACGTATGGGGTGTTATTACCGACCTCTTTTTTAATTATTAATTGATTTGTGATGCAAAAGTGGTGAATGCTCTATGGAGGACTTGTCTCGATAAAATCAATTGTAGTCCAACATTGGATTGACCAAAAAGAGTTTCGCAATGGCTTTTTTTTCCTCCGGGATATAAATCGAATACCATTATAATTGGCAATGATTATTTATTCTACTCGGGGTGAAACCAGCCTTCTCGTTGAAACAGGGTGTACACCAGTCACTGATAGACCGATTGAATCAAGACCCCGGGTTGGTGTCACTATTTGAGCATTTACCAATAAATGATTCGCGTATTCTGCGATGCAAAGGAACCCGACTTCCGGTGGAATTGAGTGTATTTCATCGACTCACTGAGGCATTCGTGAACGTGCCTGATCGGCGTAACCGAATATGAACTAACTCCCTCTATTATCGTGAGAATTATAGTCCAACATTGGATTGACCAAAAAGAGTTTCGCAATGGCATTTATATGATAATACATTGAAGAAGACTAATGATAGCATCGAGTGAATTTTGTTTGGCATTTGGATTTTCGCCTTGAACATCCCTTGACAGCCTTCAGCTCATTCATTCAGATTTTTATACCACAGAGAAGTTATTGCAATTCTCTCTCATTTCTCTGAAACTTACGCGAAGTAACTATTTGCCTAAGTTCAAGGGCTACCTTGAACGACTATCGTTGTGTGAACAACAGGACTCAACGAAAGTTTGGGCATACCTATTTTCTTACATATTCCTTTCGCGAATCCTGTAATTTACTTTTGTATATTCTTATCATGTTCTAGTAATGTCAGCTAAGAGGCGTGAATTTTCTTGGATCGTATGTCAAAACGGCACCAGCTCGCAGAGCAATCTACCGAAGTATTTAGTATCGTCCTTTATATTTTTTATATTTCGGCATTTCGTCACCCCTTATCGTTTACTTTGTCATGCTTAGTGTCTTCCGCGATCAATCGACAGTCTGTATCGGTTGTCAGTTGTTTCAAATAACTGTCACACGTGGCAGACGTATCCGAGTATCTGATCGCGGAAGGAAGTCAAAAAGTAAAAGGAAAGGGACAACGAAATGCCGAAATTCGCAAAAAATGTGACGGATAATCCAGACCACTTCGGGAAATTGCTTTGCGAGCTGGTGCCATTTCGACAAAAAATTCAAGAAAATCCAAACCTCTGCGCAGAAATCATCCGAAAAATAACGAAAAAAGTGTACAAAAAAAAGTTACCAGATCCGCGAAAAGAATATTTGAGAAAATGGGTATACCAAAATTTTCGTTGGGTGCTGTCATTTACTGAACGGTATCAAATTCAGCGAGAAATCGAGGACAACGAAAGATTGTAAGTAATTTTTGTTATTTTGTGCTTTGCATCATATAAGCATAACGTATTAATAATTCATTTTGTTGTAGCCCGACGTATCAAAAACTTGGGAAATTCGCTAAAAGTAAAATATTCCCTCGCGGATATGACCCGGATTTTTCCGATGACGAACAGGAGGAAGGATCGGCGGAAGGATCGGCGGAAGGATCGGCGGAAGGATCGGCGGAAGGATCGGCGGAAGGATCGGCGGAAGGATCGGCGGAAGGATCGGCGGAAGGATCGGTGGAAGGATCGGCGGAAGGATCGGCGGAAGGATCGGCGGAAGGATCGGCGGAAGGATCGGCGGAAGGATCGGCGGAAGGATCGGCGGAAGGATCGGCGGAAGGATCGGCGGAAGGATCGGCGGAAGGATCGGCGGAAGGATCGGCGGAAGGATCGGCGGAAGGATCGGCGGAAGGATCGGCGGAAGGATCGGCGGAAGGATCGGCGGAAGGATCGGCGGAAGGATCGGCGGAAGGATCGGCGGAAGGATCGGCGGAAGGATCGGCGGAAGGATCGGCGGAAGGATCGGCGGAAGGATCGGCGGAAGGATCGGCGGAAGGATCGGCGGAAGGATCGGCGGAAGGATCGGCGGAAGGATCGGCGGAAGGATCGGCGGAAGGATCGGCGGAAGGATCGGCGGAAGGATCGGCGGAAGGATCGGCGGAAGGATCGGCGGAAGGATCGGCGGAAGGATCGGCGGAAGGATCGGTGGAAGGATCGGCGGAAGGATCGGTGGAGGGATCGGCGGAGGGTTCGGCGGAAGGCTCGGCGGAAGGATCGGTAGTAGGATCGGCGGAAGGATCGGCGGAGGGATCGGCGGAAGGATCGGTGGAAGGATCGGCGGAAGGATCGGCGGAAGGATCGGTGGAGGGATCGGCGGAGGGTTCGGCGGAAGGATCGGCGGAAGGATCGGTAGAAGGATCGGCGGAAGGATCGGTGGAAGGATCGGCGGAAGGATCGGCGGAAGGATCGGTGGAGGGATCGGCGGAGGGTTCGGCGGAAGGATCGGTGGAAGGATCGGCGGAAGGATCGGCGGAAGGATCGGTGGAGGGATCGGCGGAGGGTTCGGCGGAAGGATCGGCGGAAGGATCGGTAGAAGGATCGGCGGAAGGATCGGTGGAAGGATCGGCGGAAGGATCGGCGGAAGGATCGGTGGAGGGATCGGCGGAGGGTTCGGCGGAAGGATCGGCGGAAGGATCGGTAGAAGGATCGGCGGAACGATCGGCGGAGAGCAAGGCGGAGGCGGGGAAGCAAGGAGAGAAGCAAGGAGTGAAGCAAGGAGAGAAAAGAGGAGAGAATGGAGAACGAAATGAAAGGCGGAAGGAAGGGCGGAAGCATGACAACGAGGAACAAGGGTCGCTGAAAGGCTTCACGCCGATCAAAATAGCGGCCGGCACGCAAAAAAAGAATTTTTACGAAAAGGTAAGAATGGCGTAAGCAATATGCTATAATCAAGTGATGATGAATATTAAACATAATGAAAGGGATTATAACACTGATTTGTATTATATTTTTTCTGTTGTAGAAATTGAAAGATGGCTACAACGTCGAACCATTTAGAAGGAGCGAGAGAAAGAAGATGGGAAAGATGTACGTGACGTGACGTGACGTGACGGTTACATGAAAAAATGTTATTGTAACTGTGTCGAAAGAATAAAATATTCAACATAAACACATAATATTAATTATTAGTTGCATTGTTCCTTAAGGTAGTTCGAGCGCTACAGTCCCGCCACACGTGAGTTTCAGAGAAAAATGCAAACATTTGTCTATGGGATACAAATCTGAAAAAAATCAAGTATATGGGAGATGCTGCAAGGATTGTTTTCGTGAAATAATAATTCTAATTTGTTAACAACAAATTGAAGAGAAAAATGATTATTCAACAAATTACCCGGCAACCTAACTATTTTCCTTCATAAAAATGCTTCGTTTATTTTTCTGAATAAGTATAAATGTTTTCAGAATTTCGTGTCATTTTTAAAAATTGTGTTTTTTCACAGCTTGAACATAGAAAAACGCGACTTTCATAGGTTATTATGTAGTTACACATTTGGCGATCAATTTCATTTCTCGATACGCCACAGAATGAGCTGAAGGCTGTCAAGGGATGTTGAAGGCGAAAATCCAAATGCCAAACAAAATTCACTCGATGCTATCATTAGTCTTTTTCAATGTATTATCATATAAATGCCATTGCGAAACTCTTTTTGGTCAATCCAATGTTGGACTACAATTGATTTTATCGAGACAAGTCCTCCATAGAGCATTCACCACTTTTGCATCACAAATCAATGAATAATTAAAAAAGAGGTCGGTAATAACACCCCATACGTCTCTTGCCGCTCGTCGTTCGAAATTTGAGCCTTCTACATCTTTCTACAATACATTATAAACGTCTTAATTAAACGAAGCCCATCATGCATCCAGTAATGCCGATATCGTGATAAGAAAATGTAAGTAAATAATGTAATAAACACCACTGCTATTCTTTTGGTTACGATGTTTCCCAAATTGAAGCGGCCTCAAGAGATGGTTCACGTGAAACCTTATCTTCTCACGCAACTCGTAAGACCGGTACGGACTTTGCTTCAACTCAGTTAAGGAGCTTGGTGGGAAATCTCCCGCCCTTATCCCGTACCGATTGAAAATAATAACGTGAATTTTCATTCTGCCGGTTCATTTCTTAGGGCGAAAGCAGTGAATATTGTCCGAACTAATCAGAGCCGAAAATATTAACTACTTTCACCCGAAATAAAACAAATTTCTATTTCAACTGGGCAAGAAATCCAGGTCTTCACAACAATGCCGCATTTAATCGTGTTGAAAAAATCTTTGAATCTTGTGACGTGATTTTTTTGAGTATCCCGTCCCAGGGTCGTTCCGACCATTTTTAGACTATCAAATTCACAAGGACTCTCGATGACGCGGCTATCAGCATAAAATTATTTACCTTTGGAGTTCTCGGATCAATTTTACCGATAGGATGACATGGTCTTCCCGAATTAGTTATCGTTGTGGTTACCGTTACGTTATATTCCTTTTTTTTGCTCGAATTAGTGCTTTATGTTGCGATGAGGGTGGCAGATACCGTGGTTCAGGGCCCAGATAACGCGCCACCCGGTATACCTGTCGGAAGCCTTACGGTGAGTCTCTGGGCTAGCACCTAAGTTCGAGTGGAATCCTCGACGCTCGATTGGTCGAGACTATAGTGCGAACTGGTCCCGTTTACGTTTCCGTTGGAAGGCCGTCGGAGGTTGAGTCAGCGATCACCCAACTCCACGGATGGCCAGATCG
This sequence comes from Exephanes ischioxanthus, assembly GCA_958510785.1. Lineage (NCBI taxonomy): Eukaryota > Metazoa > Arthropoda > Insecta > Hymenoptera > Ichneumonidae > Exephanes > Exephanes ischioxanthus. The sequence continues at coordinate 3,374,525 of OY294024.1, forward strand.
CAAGCTATCTTCCCGTTCTGTTCGTTTTGTCCAACCTTACTTCCGTTCTTTTCGACCCTATAATCTCTAGAGAGTGCATTCCCGAGACAACTACCGCAGACGTTAAAGTTCGCAAACCTATCATCGAGACTAAAGGAATATTAAAAGAAAATTCATCCCGGGCACGTCAGTTCATTTCATCCTTGATTCAAGGTATCGCTAGGTAGCCGCCATGTCGCGTCGCCCCCAAGTGCGACCCGCGCATGGTGGGGGTAACGTTAGGTCGCGATCTCGCGAGCTCGCCAGAGTTCGTCAGATCCCGACGGGCCTCCGGCCCGAACGGGCAGCTATCTCTCGCTCTCTTGCTAACGACCTCCCCACCCTTGGGCTATCTGCGGCTAATATGCCTAGTGTTACCAAGCCCATGCTACGGTTATGGCCTATCTTCCAGCTACCTTAGCGTCTGCCGCTATCGATTTCCCGGGTTCTACCGCTACCGAATTCCCGAGTTCGGCCGCTATCGATTTCCCGAGTTCTGCCGCTATCGATTTCCCGAGTTCTGCCGCTATCGATTTCCCGAGTTCTGCCGCTATCGAATTCCCGAGTTCGGTCGTTATCGATTTCCCCGAGTTCTGTCATCATCGATTTCCGCGAGCTCGGTCGTTACCGATACATCCGAGGCTCGGTCGCCATCGTGAGCTATCGAGCGCGGGTGTTTGGCTCTCTTACTGTCTGTATCCTAGTTAATGAAGAAATGGAGAAATAAAGGCTGAACCATGTGCCGCGATTACATTTTGTGTGGGAGTTGTGATTTTTCTACGACCCCCTCGAGGGCTAGGAACGCCGTCCACACCCTCTCTCCACGACCGACACCCTGAGCGAATCGGGTATACCGTACACCAGCCTCTCTGATTCCGAGGCCGCAATTTCGTTGTTTATTGAATTTCGTAATATGATTACGGTTACGTTTCGCGGTTTGTCAATTCCGCCGTTGAATTAAAAATTGACTGGCGCCCAATGGCTCTCGCGGCAACGGAAACAGAGGGGCCAGGGCGAAGGCCAACCGGGATGTAAAAATCCGTGTTGCAATCTTGTCACTTCTTGTTGGGTGATATCTGAATCTTAGTCCTGTATAAAGCATGCGATCATTCTTCCTTTAAATACTGACGCCGGATGGCAGAAGGCCCTTGTCTCGAGTGAGGGTCCGGGTGAGCATGGGGAAGACAGATAGTGATGTCTTCACCAGGTCGGAGTTTGAAGAAATAGCGCAATTGCCGGTGGAGATAGGCCGGGTTCGATTTCCACCGTGACATGTGGAGAGCACGAGGAATTTAGGATTTTTTAAAGAAAAATCGATTTCCTATATAAAACTTTAAACTGGGAGTCTTCCACTGGCACAGAGATGGTTGCTTTGTAGTGGAGAGAAAACGTTGGTCGTATAGCAGCGATGTGAGGCTCGGTTAGCAGCAAAGAGGCACCAAATTGAATTTTCAAACAGTATGGAAGATACGCAATTAATTTCGAGCAACACTTTATACAGGTAAGGGAGTAATTTTAATACAGGTGTCTCACCTGTTTGGCGAGAGGAGTAATATTTATCAATATTAATTTTATATGTTTTTATGATTCAGGTTCTACGGTAGCTTGGCGACTGTCGGCGTATCCTTCAGAGGATCGACCGGGCGAGGGCGGAGAAGCTCGCCAAGGAGGCGCACGCTACGTAGCCCTCTTGAGGATTACTGTGAGTATGTTATAGTACTACATTAAATATTAATATTTGATTTTCTTATAGGTACAGGCGATGCAGCGAGGAAGCCGCTACGCATCCTGGCGTCATCGCCGTCGAAGACGCAATGGATTCGGAGAAAAACACTGCTCTATCGAGGGATCTTCGCTCGCTGTAAGTATGATTTTAATATGTAGTATTTCTATTTGAATAGTTTCATATTTTTATTTTGATCTGGTTTTTTTCAGCTGTAGGGGTCCTCGACGGGGCGACGAGGGACCTGTTCCGTTACAACACAGTCACGAGAATTAGCCTTAGACGGTATTCGCAGTGTTACCACACGAAAAATCGAATATCGCGACACACAGTGTCACATTCGAACGATACTGTGTGTCGCGATATTCGATTTTTCGTGTGGTAACACTGCGAATACCGTCTAAGGTAGAGCGACGCATTGTTATCACAAGCAGTTTAGTCAGCCACCATGCCGAAGGCACAGCGATATCATAAGGACATTACGCGCAATTATGAGCAGTTAGGAAAACTATTGTGTGCGATTTCGTCGAAAACATCATTGCTTACAATTCCGCCGCACAATGTAAAGGGTGCCGATTTGACGGAAATCGTTAAAAAGGTGTGGTGCGAGTCGGGGCCCTCCAAGAGGCGTAAAGATTACATCCGCGTCCACCTCCGGGAGAATTACGATTTTTACGTCCATTACATTAAGAAGAATGAAATTCCAACGTGCCTCGACGATCAATCAAAATTGTGAGTAGAAAAAATGTTATTACCACTTTTATGAGTCCATCAATGTAATTTACGGTCTACTGTGTAGATTCCACAAATGGACCAATGTTAATGAATCGATGCATCGATTTAATCTATGCACTACTGCAAAAATTAAATCGTCGAATAAATGCAGTAACATTGGTCCATCTGTGTAATGTATACAGTAGTCCGTAGATTAAATTGATGGATAAATTCAGTAAGATTGGTCCGTCGGTGTAATTTATGTATTATTGCGAATGTATCCATCGGTGTCATTTTCGCAGTAGTCCATAGATTACACCGATGAACCAATTTTACTGATTTGATAGATCGGTTTAATCTATGCACTACTGCGTAAATGACACCGATAAATAAATTCAGGGAGATTCGTCCATCTGTGTAATCTACGCACTATTGCGAAAATGACACCGATGGATACATTCGCAATAATGCATTGATTACACCGACGGATCAATCTCACTAAATTTATCTGTCAGTGTAATCTACGGAGTACTGTGTAGATTACACATATGGCCCAATTTAATTGAATTTATTCATCGTTGCGATTTTCGCTGTTGTCCGTAGATTCACCAATGATCCAATTTTATTGAAACGATGGATCAATTTAATCTACGGACTACAGCGAAAATGACAGCGTTGAATAAATTCAATTAAATTGATCCATATGTATGGTCCATATGTATGGACCAATTTAATTAAATTTATTCAACGCTGTCATTTTCGCTGTAGTCCGTAGATTAAATTGATCCATCGTTTCAGTAAAATTGGTTCATCGGTGAATCTACGGACAACAGCGAAAATCCAATTTTACTGAAACGATGGATCAATTTAATCTACGGACTACAGCGAAAATGACAGCGTTGAATAAATTCAATTAAATTGATCCATATGTATGGTCCATATGTATGGACCAATTTAATTAAATTTATTCAACGCTGTCATTTTCGCTGTAGTCCGTAGATTAAATTGATCCATCGTTTCAGTAAAATTGGTTCATCGGTGAATCTACGGACAAATCTACGGACAACAGCGAAAATCCAA